>CM035804.1:39271039-39333539 GCA_020466265.1 Siphamia tubifer
TTAAAAATCCAAAAGTGTGGACCTACTGTTGGAGAACTGAGTCAGTAAAAAGTCTCCTGGAGTTTAGTCTTTGAAACTGTGACTGCAGTGTGAGTGTTAGGGACGAACAAACTGATATCAGCTAATATTTAAGAAAAATGTCACAACGTTACGACTTATTCTGATCGTCATAATATTGTAACGTTGAATGTTTCCCTGGCTCATAAGTTACCTTTTCAATTTGATTTGTTTACTTCATTCACATTATTACTTCTGTCACTTTTTCTTCTTGTTTTTTTAGCCTTAGATTTTGCATCATCATGGTTCACAAAGTTACTCTAACATGTGCATCATTGTTTTTCAAATAAAACATTTTTATTGCAGTTTTTATGCTTTTTAATATTATTATTATTATTAGTAGTAGTAGTAGTAGTTGTAGTAGTAGTATTGTTATTATTAGTATTATGAATAATAGTATAATACGTTTATACTTTAAGAATAGGTTATCATATTAGAAGAATAAAGTTCCAACATTTTGAGATTTTTTTCATTCTACCATTCAAAGGGAAGACAAGAGGTATTGTTTGTAGTTCAGTTTGTATGTTTGCTAACACACTATCAGCAAAACTATTGGTTAAGTTCATACTAAATTGAGTTTTTGGGTGATTACATTTTGGGAAAACTAGGTCAAAGTTAAAAAATAAACATGTATGAATTCTTAAAACCTTTTTTCCATGATTTACTTTTAATGGGTAAAATTTCACATTTCTAATACAGCAAAACAGTTGGTTGAATTTATACAAAATTTTGTTTATAGATTTCCAGTGATGCAGAATAGATGTCATTACATTATGGGAAATATAGGTCAAATTTAAAATGACTGTAGCAGCAAACCTAGTGGCTGAATTCATACTAAACAAGTATTCAGAGGATGCGTAATCCCGCTCCAATTTTGTGTCAATCTCAAATTTCTATGACAACCCATTCTTGAAGTAGAGCCAATAACGTGATTTTGACCTTTCTGCTAAATGCAACCTTGACCTTTGACCTTTACTCAAATTAATCATTGCATCTGACGCACATTAGCTATATGTATATGACCATGTCATTGAGTTATAGCATATGTGTCTGTGGACACACACACATACACACAGTGATTACAATAATCTCTCAAAACTAATGTTGGGCAAGATTAATTAAGTGTGGCCATGAATATATGGTTTTAGGTTTTGGAGAAAAGAGATCAAAGTTCAGATTTTTGTCCCATTTGGAAGACATTTCATATTTCCATAAAACATCAATTTTGTTTCAATTTACTTCTAACTTGGTACATATATACATATATATAGAGGCAGTTGATACATATATAGGCATGATGACATCAGTTGGATTGATGCCAAAATAATCTAGACTAAGTGTGAGGGGCAGGACCTGTTGTGCCTTTAAAAGCATTTTTTTTTAATTTCTAGTATGTATTTAAAAGTTTATTAAAACTGTTATGAATACCATCGATGCCAAATATAGCAGCAGCTCCTGTTTATATTTAATAACTTCATACAAACAAAATGGCTGTTGTTGAAGTATCAGTTGTAGTTCCCCAACACTCATACAAACACCTCATGGTTCAGATCGTGTCAAACTTGAGTAAATATTTCATGTATGTCAAAAATGCACAAGTTTTAGCACCAACAACAGGTTCAAACAATTAGATTATACTGTACATTCAGTGCTAAAAAAAACAAACAAAACAGAAACACTTTAGTAATAATTAACTTTACATTCATTCTGCAAGTGGGCCCAGAGATCTTTGGGAAATGTAGTTTTGTTAAGTCATTCATAGAAAAACACAAACGTACAGTGTACTTTTTTTCCGCTCAGGTAATAATGAGGTTTATGATGGTCATGAGTTCACCAGTTCATCATCACCTTCACCTCAGGTATCATCGTTATATAATCGCTGCCAATGCACAAACACAGCATAAGGCATATGAGTAGCATTGGGTAAGTGAACAGTAAATGTAACCAAATACTGCATGTAGGACCATGAATACACGTTTAAGGCCTGTAAGACCATTTAGTTCTGCACAAGCGTCCTGACGCCTACTGGATAATGTTTGGTATGCACAAAGCTGTGGTTCCATTGGCCGTTTGGAATGCTCAAAAGGTCAACATTCAATGAAGAGGTCGTCATGGCTATCATCTGTCTAAAAGCTGATGATGTCAGTTATGTTCAAACTCTGTTTTTGCTCCCAATGAACTCAGACAAAGTGATCATTTAAGCCCTTGTTAAATTTAGGAGATACCTCTCGCTCACCTGGGGCCTCATTCTATGCAATTGGCATCAACGTGCATAATTAAACTTCAGTCCTTATTTATTTATTTATTTTTCAGTCCTTTCTTCAGTCCTTTATGATCTCTTTGGACATGATTTGTCTCCTTTTTCAGGGTTTGTGATGCAAGCAGCTGAATCACAGCAAAAAAACAACAACTCATCAATAGGTTTTTCTGCCAGTTTGGACTCAGCAGGAACCAGAGGTGGCAAAAGTACTCACATTCTGTACTTGGGTAGAAGTACTAAGTCAACTCTTACTCAAATAAAAGTAAAAAAACAAACAAAAAAGATCTATTGTAATGAAGTAGAAAACTAAAATTAAAACTAACTTTTTTTTTTTGCCATGAATTAAACTATTTTTTTTAACCCTCCTGTTATATTATGGGTCAAATTAACCCGTTTTAAAGTTGAATATCTAGGAAAAAGAGTTAACGTATTTTTCAGTATGAAAATTCTTCTGCTAGCCTTAATGAATGTAATAAATTCATCTCACATATTTATGATCACCCCCTTCATGTTTATATCACATCGATACTGTTCAGGTCAATTTGTCCCAGTAGTCAAACTGGAGGTAAAAGGGCATCAGAAATGTCACAGTATTTCTTTCTTTACAAGTGTGAGACATATTATGTTATGTTTTAGTGTAAAATTTTACAGGTTGGTCTTTCAAAAGTAATAAAGTGATGAAACATTTTTTAAAAAGTTTGAATATGTATTTTTTTAACAAGTGAATTATCCAAACTGAACCATTAACTGTTAGAGGTAAAGAACACCATTGCACTAAATATTAATAGAATAGTTAGTAATGGATGGAATTAGTACTGTAATATTAACAGTGCTTGTTGTTAGGATTTTTTGTTTGTTTCAGACATCTTTGGGATAATTAAACATGCACCAGGTCAAATTGACCCATGGACACCATTGCTGTTCCAGACAAATAAACATAACAGGAGGGTTAACCAAAAGAAATCTGAAAAATTTTAATGTTCTAATTCTACAGTACCTATTCTGATGATGTATTAAGTATTAAGTAGAGATATTTATGCAAAACTGTACTGAGGAAAAGTAGAAAAAAAAGTTGCCAGAAAAATAAATTCTCAAGTAAAATACAGATACATAAAAAAAGAAAGAAAATCTACTTAAGTACAGAAACGTAGTACTTGTACTTAATTCCCTGCCACCTCTGGCAGAGACAAACCAGACAGATGCATTTATAATTCATCTTAAATGATGCCGTAAAGTGCCGTAGTCTTTCCAACTGTGGAGGAAATATCTACAGTAAGTGATAACTTTATGGAAATCAGAGCGTTTTTACAGGCAAAGCATGTACCTCTCCAATAAACACCCTTATTCTTTTGTTCTCCAGTGAACTCACTTAGGATCCAGGAGCGAACAAAGCACCATCAGGGATTCTACTCTTTAAGATATCCCCTTTCAGTTTTTGGGAAAGTAGCACACAAAGATGGAATCTGACATGCATTCATACATCGCTGTAACCTACATTGTTTCGGACGTTGAGCTGAGCTGCGATTGCGCGCCTGTCTCCCTGCCATAACCTTCAAATGCCAAAAATAGATATAGCCCTGATGTACTGGCTATGCTTCATATATATACACACACACACACACACACACACACACACACACACACACACACACACACACACACACAGAGAAACAGAAACAGCAGGAGCAAGGGATTGGTCGAGTAGATGAATATGACAGAGGCAAGTCACTCTTAATCCAAAAAGAAGAAAAAAGAGGGAGAAGAATTAGGCCAAAAAATTAACCAGATCTATATGTGGAAATCAGGTCATGGAGTCAATGTAGGACAAACTGCATGTGAAGGGTGAGGACACTATCAATGTAGGAAGCAAATACAATCATTGACGGAGTGGAAAAACATGCTGGAATTCCAATAGATGGATGTTGTGTCATGGCTCTGGCTAATCTGTGAATGAACATGTCTGCCACTATGTGGAGAACAAAAGAGTCCAAGAATATATTAGTATCTATCCCAATGTTTATGCAATAATGACACCACAAGGACGTCACTATTTTCAGATTCTAAATCATTATTATTATTATTATTATTATTAGATCTTTTTCCCCAACACTGTGTGGAGAAAAAAAAATAACATATATTAGCATGCCCAAACAATGTGACACCACTACAGGAGGATGCCACTATTTTTAGGTCCTAAATCATTATTAGTAGATATTTTTCTCTACACTGTGGAGAAAAAAAGATTAAAATCTTAGTATATATGCCAATGCTCTCACAATAATGATATTAGCATGCTCAAATACTAACCCTATCCAAATGTTCTCACAGTAATGACACCACTAGGACGTCAATATTTTCAGATACTAAATCATCATCAGATCTTTTTCTCTACACTGTGTTTGGGGAAAAGAATTAAAATAATATATTGATATATATCCCATTGTTCTCACAATAATTATACCAGTAGGACTCTGCTATTTTCAGATAGTAAATCATTATTATTAGATCTTTTTGTCTACACTGTGTGGAGAAAAAAAAGACTAAAATAATACATTAGCATACCCAAACAATGCTCTACCAATAATGACACCACTAGGATGCCACTATTTTCAGATACTAAATCATTATTATTAGATCGTTTTCGCAACACCGTGGGGAGAAATAGGCAGTAAACTGTCGCAGCTGTTATCTTGCACATTACACATTCTCTTGCTAATAGTGTTGACACATGCACACTGTCACCAGCGACACCAAGTCACAACCAGGAAAACAGCGAGGGCCAACATTCAAGCTTTTCATGCACGGCTTTAACCTACATCATCCAACACAAAAGGCAGCGTCGAACCTAAGCATCTATGTCTGCGCCCCACACGGCCGTATCGTATGTCATGTGCACATTTTCAGCACAAAATAGTCAATCCTTCAGCTCTCTCTAGGAGGGCTCTTCTGCTGGAGGTTAGTGGAAACAGATTGAGGATTGGGAGATCAGTGGTTGCTAGGTGACTGGATGAAAAGAGGCCACAGGTGGAATTGTCCCAGTATGAACTCCCCTCTCCTCTCTCATTTTCCTTGTTTATTACACTGCCAAAAAAAAGAAAAAAGAAAAAAAAGAGGTCGTCCTATGTGAACACACGGTTACAAAGAGGCCAAGGCACGTTTCTAAACTCCCCTTTTGTGCATCGTCTTGTCACGAATTTCTGCTCTGTCCTTTTCTCTTCCACTCTCAGAATCTTTGATTTTACATAACAATGCACCACTTCCTGTCGTACTGCAGATCCACTGTTCCTTCTTATTTAGTTCAGAGGCAGTCGGTCTTGTTTCTTGTGTTTCTCACTTCTTCTTCTTCTTCTTCTTTCCCCAGGGCTCCTCATTTACTCCTGCATAAGATAAACAGCACAGCTCTTGTTACCTTGCACACGAGTCTCAACCTCTCCTCCCACATCACCTGAAAATGACTCATCTATGCAGCAAGGATTTTATATCAGAGAAACAATCAACCAAAGTCCCCAGCCATAAAAATTGAAAGCAGCAAAGCATTTGTGGAGGGAAAGAAATGAAGACATGGCATCCTACACATCGGTGGTTTGATCATGTTGGTAGCCAGAGATGCACTGTTTGAGCTCCTTATTACTTACTAGTGTATGTGATATATATGGTTTTTGTAGGCACTCTAAAGACCTGTAGGGCCAGCCTCAGGATACAAGAGCAGAAAGGTGGAAACCAGAGAGCAGCTGTGTCAATAAATGATAGCTAAAGGATGGAAGAGAATCCTTCCATAGCACATTTCTAAAGCAAAAGCAGAAATGTGGGAAACTATTTGAGCTTCACGGGCCACGGGAGGCACGTACGGAGTCCGAGCATGGAGGAGAACACGATGGTGGGTCGGTGTTTCTTAAACCTGAGGCCTTTCTTCAGGCGCTGGGTACTTTCTGCCACGTACAGCTCCCCCTGTTGGGCTGAGGTGGATATCCTTGAAACAATCTCCCCGTGTACCACCACCTCCTGCTCCGAGCGAACAAACACCTCCCTGAGCTCCTCTAGTCGTCGCTCCATCTCTCGGATGACACGTTGGCGCTCCTCTACCTCCAGGAGGCGCCGCCGGGCTGCCTCGAACTCCATGCTTGAACTGGGGGTTACGAGCTTGGAGGAGGGAGCGGTGGCAGATGTGGAGTGGGGTTCAGAAGTAGGTAGCAGTGCCCCTGTTACCCTCCGGAAGTCTCCCATGGAAATGGAACGTCTAGTAGCTGGAGAGGGCAGCCCCAGGAGAGCGGAGGCAGACGTAGATGGTGGAAGTGGGGCAAGTGGAGATAAAGAGGAGGCAGAGGAGGAAGGAGAAGGTGCATCCCGTGGTTGGGCATATTCAATAGCTGGAGCCATGTCCTCACTGGTGTCCTCCTGATGGGTGCTTGTTCGTCGACCCTTCATTGCCATCGCCAGCTTTGGTCCTGTATAATTCCTGATGTATCGCTGCACCGTTCTGCTGCCGTTAATGTGTTTTTTTCCCAGTCTTCCTGTATTCCAGCCAAGCAGAGTATGCGGAGATGTGCAGTGATGCAGCCTGGGAACTGCTCCATTCATTAATAAGAGATCTGAGCTGGGCTTCTATCTGAGCTGCCTCTGCATCTGAGCAGGTTGTACTGGGGAGGAGCCTCCCACCAGCTCATTGGCTGCTGAACTCAGCTGATGATTGGGCCACAGCCTGCCGCTCCGCTGATGCTGACGCTGGCAGCCTGTCGTGTCCTCCGTTTGACTGTTTTGCTTCAGCCGTGCTTTTATCAGCTGAGCCCACAGAAGCGAAGGAAAGAGAGGGCAGAGGTATCAGGTCTCCATCCTGTTTGTTGATGCTGTTTCATTCTCCTCGGCTGGCTCTCTGCTACCGTGTCTCCTACCAGCTGGTCTATCCATATTCCTCTTTCTCTGGTTGCCCCTAGCAACACTGTCTCGACATCAGATGGTAAAAGCAGGAGGGAGGGGATGATGTTTTCATTTCTCTCTCTTTCTCTGTCTCACCTTCCTACTCAGTATTCACACACTCTCCCAGAACACCTGTTCTCCAACAACCCCTCCTGTTTCTGACCTAAAAACCTATTTGTGCAAATTCTGTTTCCCTCCATGATTATATGGATAACAGTCTACCTAAACAGAGTGGACCTGGATGGATGGATGGATGGATGGGCAAACATATCATAAATGACCTTTCAACATATTGTAATTCAAGTGGGCTGAGACTTGAATACACTTCTATTTTTGTAAAAACTAAACTCTGACATGTTTCTGTCTCATCACAGTTATTTACAGATAGGTAGAGGATTAAAGGCATGAGTGACGGATATAATTATAAATCACTGTTCAGATTCTGTCACATGTGACCTGGACATGAGTACATTATTCCTGCTTCTAAATCAAGACCAACATACATAAAACACACTGTGCACATTCATAAAGTAATTACACTCTCTCACTTCACGCTGTGATGTTAGGCTTCTAATTTTGACACTGTTAAACTCAAATTATATCATAATAGGTTCAGCTTTGGAAAAAAATTAAAGGTTCTGTTTATAAGATTTGTGGTTGCTCACAGGGGCGGATCTATGGGCGGGCCTGGGTGGGCGGGGTCCACCCTGATTGACAGCTGTGTCCACCCAATAACAAGCTCAGAAACAGAATTCTAGACCAATTTTCATTGCCTCATCAAACTGAAATGTTGATAAATATCCTTATCCTAATTATTTCTTTGTAAATGTCAATGGAAATAAACTATGTAGTTTTAATTAATTGTGTTTATTTAAAGAAAAAAAATCTGTTTCAATTCTGGAAATGCTATTACGTTGTTGTTATACGTCCCCGTCCCCCACGGTTGCCACTGGTTGCTCAGATAGGGTGAGGGTATCTATTTTGTTACCCATCCCCCACAGGAGGCTTTTTTGGTTTGTTTTTCTTTGGTTGTGTATTTGTTTGTTGGTAACTTCACGCAAGAATTACTGGGCCAGTCTTCATGAAATGTTCAGGAAAATTGTGAGGTGGTCCAAAATAGTTCCCATTAAATTTGAGTGAATGTAGGTCAAAGGTCAAGGTCACCAAACAGTGTAAAGTTGCTCATAAACAAATACACAAACAGACAAAAAAAGAACCAAAAACAACACTTCCTCTTTGGGGGGTGGTCATGGGAAGGAAGGAAGGAAGGAAGGAGGGAAGGAAGGAAGGAAGGAAGGAAGGAAGGAAGGAAGGAAGGAAGGAAGGAAAGAAAGAAAGAAAGAAAGAAAGAAAGAAAGAAAGAAAGAAAGAAAGAAAGAAAGAAAGAAAGAAAGAAAGAAAGAAAGAAAGAAAGAAAGAAAGAAAGAAAGAAAGAAAGAAAGAAAGAAAGAAAAAATTAACTGACTAAAAAAAAAAAAAACCCTTGCTGCCTCTGTGGGGGGTAATAAAGAAAGAAACAAAGTCTCTAAAAAAAAGGAAATTAAAAAACCCAAAAACAATACCCTCATCTACCATTTTGGGGGGTAGGTTATGTAGAGTTCAGGTTTTTTTTAGAACACTGACTCCAAATGAATACAAAGTATGTCGTTTTCTGGAGGTTCTTATTCTGATCATTTTAGATACAATGTCACTATAATGGATTTGCATTAATACATTACAAAACCTAAAATCTGTTCCCAAATCAGTCTGGACATGGCTCCACTGATGAGTATTTGTTACAACAAGATGATATAAGTACAGCTTTTGTCTCCTATTACATTAATCTTCCCCTAGTCCGTCTAGACAGATATCGACCGGCGTTTCTGTAGTTTTGTAGCAGAGATACGATCAGACTATGAAATAAAGACAGAATAGTTTGACTTGGACACACACACATTATAATGATGAGAGGAACACTGATGCATTTGGAGTGGTAAGATGTTCTGAACAACTGTCTGCAGCAGGAGTGAAGCTTTTAGCAGGTCAAAGGTGTGTGTGTGTGGTTTTGCATAATTGAGCATTGGCTGTGCTCTTTGCTTTTATCTCAAAACTGGAATTGCATTAGCAGTAACACTTCTCTCCTCCTGCTTTTAGCTAAACTGATCTCCAGAGAGAAAAGAGAGAGAGAGAGAGAGAGAGAGAGAGAGAGAGAGAGAGAGAGAGAGAGAGAGAGAGAGAGAGAGAAGCAAAAGGAGTAACAGGAGCAGGGCGTACATTATGTTCCTATAGGAAGTTGGAGGATGAATAAAATACAGGAAGCATTAAAAGCTGCTCTTCATTCTTCTTTTCAAAAACAGACACAAAAGGAAGGATTATATATATATATATATATATATATATATATATATATATATATATATATATGAGCTGCAGTGAAACAGAACTGAGCAAACTAGAGCAAAAGTTTCATCAGGAGTATATTCTGTTCTGTTGAAATATTAATCCGTTAATGGATAAATTTCTTTAATTTTTTTTGCAGTAATATCAGTGAAAGCTACACATGACAATAGATGAAGTACATAGTTGTTTTATAAATGTATACTTCTCATGGTGACCTATAATGAACTCTATACTCTACTATTAAACTATGTCATCCTCAGTTTCTCATGCTATTTTCCCAGGTTGTGATCAATAAAGTGAATCTGTGTGTGTGTGTGTGTGTGTGTGTGTGTGTGTGTGTGTGTGTGTGTGTGTGTGTGTGTGTGTGAGTTTGATCTTCACAGTTTCCTATAGCCTTAACATTTGAACATCAGGGGGCGCTGATGAGTTTTGGAAAAAAAGGCTAAAATACCTTGAAACACTCCTGGAAACATTTCAATGGGCATAAATAATTACTTAAAGCACTTTTTAACCACATTTGAAGATGGTCCAAACTCAACCTTTTGGATCTTTACCATTTGAACACTGAGGGGTACTAATGAGTTTTGGAAAAAAAAAAGGCTCAAAAGACCTTGAAATACCATGAAACACTCCTGGAAACATTTCATGAATAATGATTTAAAGCACTTTTCAACCAGAATTGAAGATGGTCCAAGCACATACAATCTAGAATTAAGTGTTTAAGTGCCTAATCCTTAAAAGTACAATTATCTCTCACCCTGTTCCACCACCCATCCCTGTTTATTTCTTTCTTTGATGGAAGTCTAAGCCTGATCTCAAACTGTCATAGTGCACCCTCTGTTCCTTACCATTTGAACAGTGAGGGTTGCTAATGAGTTGGCTGAAATCACATTGAAAGACTCCTGGAAACATTTCAATGTGCATAAATAATGATTTAAATAAAGCACTGTTTATCTGGATTTGAAGATGAAGAAGATTTGAACGCACACCTGCCAAATGTAACTGTAGTGACGGGGTTTCTTACATGTGCTGCATCGTTACCTCTGCCAAGGAAGTTATGTTTTTGTTCTGTTTGTCTGTTAGTTAGCAAAATAATTCAAAAATTTATGGACGTATCTTGATTAAATTTACAGGCTAGGTTGGTAGTGGGGAGATCTGGAAATGATTAGATTTTGGTGGTGATCGGGGGAAAGGTCAAGATAACTCAAAAACCTATGGATGGATTTTGATGACACTTTCAGTTTGGAGTGTCACAAGGAACAGCAGATTACATTTTGGTGGTGATCCGGAAGAGATCCTGGATCACTTTGAAGTGTATTCTCCATTTACAGCAATGTAAAATTTCAAAGTGGTCCACAATCCTGGATCTCTTCTGGATCACCAACAAAATCTAATCATTTCCAGACCTCCCCATTACCAACCTACCCTGTACATTTCACCAAGATTCACCAATAACTTTTTGAGTTATCTTGCTAACTAACAGACAGACAAACGCTAACATAACCTCCTTGGAAGGGGGGACGTCTGCCTTGGCAGAGCTTTGCTTTTCTAGTTTAAATTATGTTGTGCAACATATACACAAGCGCTTGAGTAAGTACGACTTTTGGGATGGAGTCAAGAAGCCTCAGTGTGTGTTTTCTTCACATGATGCCTGTTTTTGGAAGATTCTGCTGGTTGCGCAATATCACATAAAAAACACTCAGTCGGCCTAATCCCACATGATGCCCACAGAACTGCCTGCACAGATTGTCATTATCTTTGGCAAATATTTTTAACAGCAGGACCTGGCAAATGGAGGCTCAACTCAAAATCGGTTTTGTTTTAGCAAAAGTGAAACACTTATACTGGAGACACAGCAACAAACTGGACAATATTCCTAAAATCTCTTGCCCTACAATCTAGAATTAAGTGTTTAAGTGCCTAATCCTTAAAAGTACAATTATCTCTCACCCTGTTCCACCACCCATCCCTGTTTAATTCTTTCTTTGATGGAAGTCAAAGCCTGTTCTCAATCTGTCATAGTGCACCCTCTGTTCCAGATTAATTTAATCTCTGCAGTGTGTGTGTGTGTGTGTGTGTGTGTGTGTGTGTGTGTGTGTGTGTGCTTGTATTCCTATCTTTCTGGGGATAATGATCTGTTTACACAGTCACGCCATGGGAAGCTCTGACACCATGGGGACCAAAATTTAGGTCCCCACGAGGGTTAAATATAAATGTAGGTCCACACTGGTAAAATATACATTTATGTGAAGTACGGAAATTTGATGAAAAAAATTACGTCCCCTTCAAATATATTAATTAGTTTTTTCCACAAGTCCCCATAAAGGATGGGGTGAACAAGTGTAAAGTGAAAAATGTATTTTTCAAAGATTTGATGATGTGTTTACTTAAAAAAGAAGCATTTATTTTTATGTATATTTTTTCATTTTTGTTTATAATTTCTTTAAAAATATAATTTGTTTTTATTTTTAAATTATTATTTTGTATCCATTCAATAATTGTTTTTTTTTTTTTTTAATGTAATTTTAAAAATATTTTATCATCATTAATTTATTTTATTTTAAAAAAAATGTGTTTACATTCACGACCCAATGGCTACTTGATTACAAACTTGGTCGTCATGAGACATGAAAACCAGTGTGTGTGTGTGTGTGTGTGTGTGTGTGTGTGTAGGAGTGCACACTGTGAGTATTTTCTGCTTTGAGTTAAAGGGCTGAACATTTTTGGGTGTTCCTCAGATATTTATCTTCCTTATCGGAGCAGAACAGTGTGCAGAACTGTTGAAAGTTGGCAGCAGTTGTAGTTATTAAAGGATTACATCATGTGATCTGAGTTCAGTAAATAATGTCTGAGGTGGAACATCTGCAGCTCACAAAAACTCTGGCAGAAGGGTAGACAACTACAGTGAAAAACAGGCTGTATAGAAGAACCTGTACGTCATGTGTACCATTAACCCTTTAACCTGTGACGTGTCTGTGGGGAGATTGATTCATTTAACCCTATAAACACCCAGCGTATCCTATCTGATACATGACTTTTCAAAGTCAATTTTATTGTCAATTTTTTTCACATGTACTGGTCATACAAAGGAAAGAATTTAAATTTTGTTTGTCACCGTCACATATGTAGACAGAAATAAACAGACATGACAGATCTAGTTATATTAATTATTATTATTATTATAATAATAGTAATGATAATGGGATGTACTATGTAGTAAACTAATCTATTTGTGGCAAGTGTCACAATGTACTGTAATTAAAAAAAAAAAAAAAAATTCTATTTGATTGAATTAATTTTGATCACCTCTACATCAGGAGTGTCCAACATGAGGCCCAGGGGCCAAATTTGGCACACCAAAGGTTTCAATGTGGCCCATGGGATGAATTTGTAAAGTGTAAATATTTCAGAGTCCAGGTTGTGGAACTCATTTTAGTTCAGGTTCCACATAGTGTCACATAACAGTAGAATAACCTACAAAAATTAATGACTCCATATTTTCTTTTTGGTTTGATGTGAAAGAAAAATACTATTACATTATGCCGATAAATGAAGACAACTTAAAATTGTTGTTTTCGTGTAAAAAAAAAAAAAAACACATTAAATTGTGAAAATATTTACATTTACAAGCTATCCTGTAAAAATAAAATGTGAATAACCTGAAATGCTGAAAGAAAATTAAGCACATTTACAAAATGTTATCTTTCTGTTGCTAAATGTTTAGTCTTTGTAGTTTTATAATTTTAAAGTTTCATAATACACATGTACAAACTAGGGCGTTAATAACTAGTTTTTTTCAAGTCCGTCAATAAATTCGAAGTCGAGTCGACGGGTCGTGATGACGTCATCATATTGTCAGTGGAGGAACGACACGGACACACTTCTGTCCAGCAATGAGCAAATTGTATTAAAGTTCAGTGCAACGTAACAATGTCCACTAACAAGAAACAAGCTTCAATATTCAACACAAACAAAACAAAGTCTAACACCTTGAGTTTTATTTGAAATTTAAGTGCACAACATAAGTAGGGTGAACATATGAGTCCACACATTCCAGTTTTAGAGCCATCGGTCCAGACAAAATTCGGACATATGGCTGCCAAGACGCACACCACACTGTCCGCATCATGTTTGGAACAAAAGAGCGTCTTAATGCACATTATCTGACCTGCTGCTCAGATATGACGCTTGTGTTTTTGTTTTATTTTAAATTGGACTTGCATATCGTGCAGGTCACTGTGCTGTTGTGTTTTGTCAGACCCACCCCTGGTTTAGTCCTGACTGGTCTGTGTTTAAGCGCTGAGGGAGAGAAAGAATAACATGTGACTTATCGACTCCTCTAAATTTAAGTCAACTCGTGCTACGGGAGTCGACATTTCTGTTAATGTCTGAGTAGAAATGATAAGTTGAGGCATAATTTTGTCAAAATTGTACTAAATGTTTATTTTTTTCCCAGCCTATTTACATCTTTTTAGTTTGGTTTCTGAGCATGCTCAGTACACAGAGCAGTGAGACCTGCTATAGAAATAGATGGTTTGGGGTTTTCTTTTCTTTTTGTGTTTTAAATTTAATTCAAGGTAAAAAAAAAAAAAAAGTGACACCTATAAAGGAAAAAAAAACAAAGACAAATAAAAGAAACTGAAAACAAAGAAACACAAAACCAACCCTACCCTTAAGCTGTTTTCTTTATCTTTATTATAATAAGGTTTTTTTTTTTATTTAAGGTAAAAGAAAATGGCAGCTATAAAAGAGAAAAAAATATTTTAAGATTTTTTTTTTTTTACATAAAAATCCCCAACCCCTCCCTGTTTTCTTTCTCTCTTTTTTTATTGAATTCAAAGTAAAAGAAAGTGGTGGTTAAACAAGATGAAACAATATTTTCAGATTTTCTACATAAAAAGAAAAACTAATTAAAAAAACTAAAAGAAACAAAAGCCACCCTCTCCCCAGAACTGTTTTCTTCATACATTTGTAAACAACATTGTTTTCTTCTATTAGTTTTGGTGAAGTGTTGTGGATTCAGAGTGCTCATAAGTGCAACACATCATTAATGGAGTCTATTCTTTGGAAATGTTTTATCAGAAATGGATTCACGACACTCGCAGGATGTGATTAATATCAGACTCAAAGTGCTTCTATTTGTCATTATTCTTCCAAACTCTCAAAAGCAGAAGGACGTCACCAGTCAGAAAAAGCACTAACAAACCAACAGTTTCCTCAGACTGCATCGAAATTAATTATGTATAAAACTCATTGTTTCTGCACATTTGCATTAGATGGATAGTTTGTTATTGTAAACATTTTCATATAATTTTACTGTTTTTTATGCTAAAACAAAGATACAATCAGCAGTTTTCTATATCTATAGGTAATTGTGATCATATTTTACTGGTTTGACCCAATTGAGATTTAATTACACTATAAGGTGCACTATCACAAAATGGTTTATTATTATTTTTTTTTTTTTTTTACTTTTTTCATATATAAGGTGTACTGGACTATAAGGCACATTAAGTGAAGTCAAAATCATGAGATAAAAAGTCAAAATTATGTGAAAAAAAATTTAATTATAAGATAACATTCCAAAATTATATAAAAATCACAAGATAAATAGTCAAAATTCTGAGATAAAAATCAAAATTCTAAGATAAAAAAGTAAAAATCATGAGATAAAAAAAACCCCAAACTATATTACAATATAAAAGGTCAAAATTATGAGATAAAAAAAATCTAAATTATAAGATAAAAAGTCAAAATTTTCTGATTAAAAAATTACAATTATAAGATAAAAAGTCAAAATCATGAGATAAAAAGTCAAAATTATCTGATTAAAAAATTACAATTATAAGATAAAAAGCCAAAATTATGTGATAAAAAGTCAAAATTCCAAGCCACTATAACCACAACCAGAATGAATCCATATATAAGGCACACTGTCATTTTTGGAGAAAATTAAAGTCTTTTCAGTGCACCTTATCCATAAAATATGATATTCTGTATGAAGCATGAAACATTTTTACATTCTTATTCATCCTCTGGTCCAGATTGGACCCTTTGACGGGCCAGATTTGGCCAGCGGGCCTTATGTTTGACACCTGTGCTATAGAACATGAACACAGCTGATTGATGACGGTTCTTTTCCTTGTATAAATCCTCGCCTGCTATATGTGTAATTGGATTCTGTCCATAACATGGAGGTAGAATAAAACAGGGCATGATGTCCTCATATAACTGATCTATCACCTGCTGAAGCGTGCAGTGACAGAGAAACCAAGATCAAGTGGCACAGGTTTTTGTGTTTGCATGTGCAGTTTAGTCGACCCTGGGGAAACGCTGGAAGCAGCACTTGACAACACTAACTCACATCAGCCAAAGGCAATTAAAGAATGAGTTTAGAGAGGAGGAAAAGAGTACGGTCAGCCGTGGACAGTGTTTATCTTTATGGTCGGACAGATGAGCGCTCACACCACCCACCCATGCAGCCATTTGAGGAAAAGCTGCCTCAGCTGCAGTAAACTGATGAGACAAGGCCCGGATAGAAACGGCAGCGCTTTCTTCAAGAGGACAGGAGACAGATGATGATGATAGGAGTCTTCCGCTGTTTTGCAAATCAATATGAAAAGCCTCGTCGACTCAGTTCTCTATGAATGTGTTTTAAAACGACAGGACGTCATTTACTATGAAGGTGACGTCAATGAGGCCAATGGAAAAAGGAACCTGTGACAGGAGGTGAATTAGCTATGATTGTCTTAAACATTATGGAAGAGCTCCATGGTTATGTCATATCACTGCAGAGAGAGAGAGGGAGGGAGGGAGAGAGGGGGGGGGGGTGAGAGAGGGAGGGAGGCCAGCGTCCAGCACAGTAACAGACATTATGTAAGAGAACAAGTAGAGAACAGGTACAAGCAACGGCAGGTAGAAAAATGCAGAGATTTAATAGTGTGTCATGGTTCATATTCAAAGTCAAAGAGGGTGTGAGGAGGAGGAGGTCGAGGAGGAGGGGAAGAGGAGGAAGGAGAAGAGGGGAGGAGGAAAAGTAAGAGGAGGAGGAAGTAGAAGAGCAAGAAAAGGAGGAGGAGGAGGAGGAGGAGGAGGAGGAGGAGGAGGAGGAGGAGGAGGAGGAGGAGGAGGAGGAGGAGGAGGAGGAGGAGGTGTACACAGGATAAGTTAAACTGCTGCAGGCAGAAGCAGACAGATGGGGAAGTGCTGACACATCATATCATTTACATATAGAGCTAAAGGAAACTGGGACAAATGTGCATGAATTAATATAAAACAGTTTGGGAAACATGCTTTGTTAACCCTTTGCAGAAGTGGTAAAAGTACTCACTCACTGAAGTACAAGTGATATATATATATATATATCTTAAGTGACTTATTTTATGTACTGTCACATCTGTTTAGTTTGAAAAAGTAATGTGTCTATTGTGAGAATGTAAGGAGTATAAAGAACAGATATTTATGAACAGATATTTATGAACAAATATAGGGAGTAAAAGTAAAAAGTTGGGAGAAAAATAAATACTGATGTTAAGTACAGATATCTAAAAAATCTACTTAAGTACAATGATGAAGTACTTATACTTAGTAACTTCCCACCTCTGGTAACTACTAACATCTATTTGGTTTATTCTCACATGTCTTTTTCACAGGTTTCAGATCAGTTTGGTTTGTGTCACATGACTGCAGACCATGGAAATATATGGACCTGGAGTCATGAGGTTTGATAGAAAAACCTGCTTTTTATCAACCTCTAGTGGTTAAATGAGGAAATACAATCAAATGTATATGGATTTTTATGCTACTTTATTTTACTTTATTTCCAGACTGTATACCTTTAACTCTTATATTTTTGTCAACCCATGAAGACACAAACCTTAAAGCATCTACTGATCTAAACTGTTTAATACCTGTTGAATCATGAATCATATCAATACATGTAAATAATTGGTGTAAAATGCAGTTTGTCATCTTTTCATGGTCATCAGATATGAACCATCTGGACGTTCAGAGGCTCCATAGTTACCATGGAAACACTGTCATCTCCTACAACATTGATTCACTAGTAAAACCCATGAAAATTGACCAACGACAGTGGGTGGAGACACTTGTTTTTTGTTTAGTTAATGATAGCTGAAATGGTTACTCCCCCCCCCCAATTGTCCATTTTTATATAATAAGCTTACATGAAATATAAGAAATTAAACATAAGAAAATAGATGATTAAAAAAAGAAGAAAAAAAGAAGCCAAAACACAGATAGTATTACAATAAATGGTAATAAATCCATTAATGAAGTTCAAAAGAAAGAAACATTCGATTATCTGGGTCTTTATGGGTTGTGCTGCCTTCTTATAATGCATTGAGCCATAAAAATAGTTTTCAGCTATGCAAAAATATATATAATAAGCATTTCTGTCACATCTATTTCACCACTTTTAGATGCAAAGGGAAACAGAAATTGCAAAATCAAAACACAGTGGATGAACAATGTATGGAGCTGAATTATTATTGTTCTTATAAAAACATTCTTCCATCTTTCTGATAGTTATTCAAATATTTAAACCAGTGAATATTATATCATAATGTTTAACAGCAGAGATGGTAAAAGTCCTGACATTCTGCATAGAAGTAGAAGTACAGCTACTGGTAAAAGTAGAAGTACTGAATAAAATCCTTTACTTAACCCTTGATGAAATAAAAGAGATAATAATAAGAGTTAAAAACAAACACTTAATAATTGTAACTTTTTTAACCCTTTATATGAAGGTTCTCAAACTCATTTTCTTTCAAGGGCCACATTCAGTCTGATTTGATTTCCAGTAGCCGGACCAGTAAAATAAAAAAAAAAAATAGCATGAAAATAACTCCAAAATTTTGGCTTTGATTTAGTGCAAAACACCCCCAGAAGATGGGAATAACCAGAAAAAAATTAAAAATGAATACAATTTTAACAATGTTTTGCTTCAACATATCATTTTCACATGAAGAAGCAAAAAAGGGTTAAAATTGTAGTGAATTTTCTTTAGAAATTTCATGTTGTTCATGCCAAACCCATTGTCAAAGACCACAATAAAAACTTTCATTTTTATTATTTATTTTTTTGCTTTTTCCACTTCACATCACAGGGACTATTATAACATAAAACTTTTTTTCTTTTTAAAACTAACTCTAAATTTAACTGAAGTATTAACACTCAAACATTATTCCTTCACCAATCTCGCCAACATAATTTGTGACTTGGTTCGAATTAGATGTAATAACTATTTGTGTTTGTATCATTAGCATTAGCATTAGCATTTCATGACCCTTGACTATCATCTCTACCGTTTGGTTCAGCGTGTTTGTTTTTTTTTTAAATACATGGATACCGAAATATTTCTGAAACATGAATAGGATTATTTATGTACAACAGACTCTGTAAAAGTAAATAAAATACAATAAAAATGAACTTGCCGGTAATTTTGTGTCCAAAAGAAACGATCATAGCAAGGATGTGAGGGAGCTTAAGTTCCCGCCCTTTCCGGGAAGCTCATGGGGCCTGAGATCGGAAAATTATCGAATTCAATAGAATAATAAAATCGTATCTGGTTTATCATGTCCCCCGAATCACAAACATGTTGTACCTCATGCTAAATGACAAGTATTGATGTGTGTTTCAACCGCTTCTGTTAACTAACTGCTGATTCATTTACGAGTAAAACCCGTTAATAATTTGGACTACACGCCTGGCGCGTGTGTGACGTCACCACAGACTCCACACCGCAGCTGAGTGGAGCGTGACGTAACATACGCGACATATTGTAGTCTCTTTCTAAACCCACATAAAACCTAACGTCACGTTTGCTTCTTATCAAAAACGGGTGGTCTGCCTATGCCACATCAAATATTTGTTATTAACCTCTATCACGTGTGACTTTCAGAGCACTTGTTAAACGGAATCAGAATTTAGCTTGACTCACTCCAATCACTCCCATTCAAATTTTTTATTTTTTTTTGCGAGCTAAACACCCATGGACCGGAAGTAAAAGGCCGCGACTAAGCTTCCCCGTTGTCATGGTTATGATCTTCTTCCTTGGTGGTATACTAGCATGACCTGAATATATCATTGACAGTGGTGTTTTTGTGCATTACACGCTTCTTACAAAAGGTGGAGACTGCCCACGAAGTTTGGTGTTAAAGGACTTCAATTTAAATTACATATAAGGGTTCAACTGTACCTCTGCTAAACAGTTGAACTGACAAACAAAGGGTTAAAATTAATAATACAATACAAGAAAAACACAGCACACCAGGAATGTTTTTTGTGACTAAAAAGACCAAGAGGCAGTTTGTTGTAGCAACTGAATTTTTAATATTTGTAAGATATAAAAATCTTCATCTTTATCATACAATAACATCTTATCCATAAATTTAGTCAAACATAGGAGAGTTTTTGCCACCAAACAAGAATTATATAACTTTGATCCCTTTTTGAGGTAAGACAGCTGGTTCATACAATATATCTTTTATTTGTTTATTTATTCATTTTTTTGCCACAGATCTTCCCTTCTTCACAGGCACAGTATCTTCTGGATGTTACGCTTGTTGTAGTTTGTATTTTCTGTGTACGTTAAGACATTCTGCCTCAGCGGTAGGCCTATAGGCACCAAAGCAGAAAGCAGGACCTACCCTATGAAGCTATTCCTTCGTCCGCAGAGAAAACCAAACAGATCAGCTGATCAACAGAATCTATGGGAATCCAAAGATCATGAACGAGAAAGAGAAATACAGGACTGACTGCTGAAGATACTCCACACAAGAGGGCAGGTCTGCTTTAACCATCTGAGACCCTGGAAAAGTACAAGTTTGGACTTATACTTTTTGGGAAACACTACAATGCAACTGTTTTTTCAGATGCATTTTGAACATTTTCATGGGACGTCCTTTGCTGTGGACAATGTTTTTCTTCAATAAAGCTGAGAAAGTCTTGTCCTTAGGGTCTCATGAGGTTAAATACCAGTGACTGGACAAAAGAGTTGTAGGATAGAGTCCATGTTGGAGCTTTTAATTCAGAAACTTGACTTTTTTGACTTTTATTTTTTACCTTTCACAAAAGAAGAAGCGATTTGTATGCCATTAAAGTCCACAGACTGTCTTTTTTTTTTTTTTTTTTTTTTTTTTTAAATCACCACTTTTCTTTGGACGAAAAAAATAAAAATAAAAGGGTTTTTAACATTCAGAAACGAAAGCAGCCAATACAAGAAACAGCGTTCAATTTGCAAGAAACACAGAAGAAAATAATAAACAGAAGGAAACACAAATAAAACAAAAGCAAATATAGATTTTTTTTTTTGTTTTGTTTTTTGTTTTTGAACATGCCACATTGTTCCTTGGGCAAGTTTCTTTCACAGAAAGCTACCTAAGTTTAACTATTTTAATTTTGTAGTCATAAAAAGAACGGTCGCTGGATGAAACCGAGCAGCGAAAAGAGAGAAGAAGAAGAAACAAGGGAGATATTGTTACGTCACTGGACCATGCAGCATCCTGCAAAACACACACACACACACACACACACACACACACACACAAACACACAAACACACACTCACTCACACACAGACACACAGCAATTCATGCAACAAACATACACACTCATACTCACAGACACATACACCCTCTGTTAAACAATATACAACCATAGACTGACAAAAACAACAGCGTTTGACATTTCTCTGGTTTGTACCAAAGCCAAAAAAGGCGTTTATGGCAAGAAATGTTCAATATTCATATTAATAATAATAATGCTCTTTGAAAAAAAAACATTTAAACAGCAGTTTGGACAGTTGTGTGTAGGTTTTATGCTGTCGGCACAGGCTGATTTGGCAGCACAACCGCTTTATATAAAGCTCATCAACTTTCAACTTTACAAAAAAAAGAAACGGGAAGACGGACAACCAAAACAGGCGGACAGACAGGCGGACAGACAAGCGTGCAGCGAAGCCCAACGATGCCCCGATTCCACAAAATTGTCACGATCAAACAGAAAAAAAAAAGAAAAAAAAAACTGGCAACGCCGATTTTTGTGGGTGGGGTCATGCACAGATGCACGCGCTCACACACAAGCATACGTTCACTTTGCACAAATATGTCGGCCATAATAAAACAAAACAAAAAACTGCAAACTGCAGCCTTTTTGTCGCACTCCCATCCACTGTCCAGATCTTTTTTGCTAGTCCAAAAAAACAAAACAAAAACAGCAGCTGACGAGGTGGATGACAGCAAAGAGCGGGAATTCACCAAAAAAGATGGAGGGCAGGACCACAGTCAGTGTTCCTTGGCTGGTAAAGTTAACGGGTGGACACTTGTTCCCCCCCGAGCAAAGCTGACTGACTGACTGAGTGGTTTGGAGCCAACGGGTGCGGTTTGGGTCAGTCTCCAATGAGCTGATTGGCTGTTTTTTTTGTTGTTGTTGTTTGTTTGAGTCTTTACAGAGAAGTGGAGGGAAGCTTCTTGACGCGCCGCTGGGCCAGGAAGGAGCTCTCGATGGGCTTTAACTCTGGAGTGGGTTGGGAGTTTTTCAGAGCGGAGTACGTGGCTGCCATGGCGCCCTGGAGATAAACAACAGGACATGTTTAGTGGATCCACAGATGGTTCTTTTACCCTCTATGGGATTTATTATTTAAAATATTTATGACCTTTGACTTTAAGTTAATTAAGCCTTAAAGTTAATTTCCTATGCTCACTTTAAAATTCCTACTTATCTCTCCTCTTTTTTTAGTCTTGAAAAAATTAAGATGACTGAACTTTGTGAAGTTTGTCGTTTCCAGAATTAGAACTGAATTGGGAAAAAAAAACATTTAGGTTTTCTGCTCCTTTTGTTTGGAACAACCTGCAGAGTGAGCTGAAACTGTGTCTCTAAATGGTTTTAAATTAGCAGTGTAATCTTTAGAGCGTAAGCAGTCTGAATATCACTGCTTTTTATTCATAATATGTTTGTGTTTTTTTAATCACTGTGTTTTTTTTCGTATGTCCTTGTGCTGAATTAAGCTCAAACGTAGTAAAAATGTATGTTTGACCAGGTCTACTCCAGTAAATACTGTATAGTCCTGGAGCACTTTCTTTACCTTGACCAGTTTGGGGTCGTGGTGGGGTAGCTGGCTGTTGGGGAGTTTGTCTCTCTGGACAATCCAGGGGTGTTTGAGGACCTGCTTAGCAGTCAGCCTCTGATGGGGGTCCACATGAAGCATCTTAGACACAAGGTCCTAGAAGAAGCAGACATTCAATATTAGACTGACTGAGGTGTTTCTGATCAGAGGTGGGAAGTAACTAAGTATAAGTACTTCATTACTGTACTTAAGTAGATTTTTTTAGGTATCTGTATTTTATTCGAGTATTTATTTTTCTGGCAACTTTTTACTTTTACTTCTACATTTTTCTAGAAATATCTGTACTTTATTCTCCTTACATTCTCAGAATAGACTTGTTACTTTTTCAAATTAAACAGATGTGACAGAATGAAAAATAAATGGTTTCAGAGGAAAAATCAGTGGCAAACAGAAACTGTGACTTTATATCTGATAGATATGTGACTATTATCTCATAATTTTAACTTTTTATCTCACAATTTTGACTTTTTCTATTAAAATTGTGCATTTTTAAAAATCTCATATTTATAATTTTTTTAAAATGTCATGATAACTTTTTTTTCTCAATTGTGAATTTTTCCTGCCCACAAAACTGAGTAACTGTGACCTGACCAAACACATCATCTACACAGTAACTCACTTTTAAATACTTTATTTTAGATACTTTTGAAACTTTTCAGATTTTCCTGCCAAAGTAAGTATTGTTGGCAATAAATAAATAAATGCAGTTTTACTTTTGTACTTTATTACAATTGAAAAATTGTACTTTTTTACTTTTACTTAAGTAAAGGAGTTGAATCAGTACTTTTACTAAAGTATTTTTTCACACAAGTAGCTGTACTTCTACTTAAGTACAGAATGTGAGTACTTTCACCACCTCTGCTGAGGACTGATGGGAACAGATGACACTGATCCACAAGTAAAATGCTTCCAGAATAAAACTAATGAAATGTTACTACGTGTGTTACTGATAAAGAAATCTCAAGTCTTGATCATGATAAATCAAAATGAATCCAAAACAACCCTGTGATTAATCTGATTAAAAATTGCAATCATTTGACAGGATACATGGACTGTGCTGAGGTCAGTGTTGTTTGTTAATGTTATTTAACTCATTCTTTAAGTAATCAAGACGGCAATTATCTTAGAAAAGAAGTTTTGGAATTTAATTTCTAATTTTTAATTCTAATTTCTCTCTAATTTTTAATTTCTGAATTTCTACCTTCATAAATAATATTCATATTGCAGAGAATAAATGTCTGTTATATGGTGGCGGTATAACTGTTGTGGTGTTTAGATTAATGATCTGCTGGTGATTCTATGGGTTGTATAGGATAGGTAAAATAAGCCTAGGCTGCTGACTATTCCTTTTTCAGTTACAGAATGAGTAAAAAAAAATAGCAATGATAATAATTATTGTTATTGTTATTAGATATGTATGTAGATATACATATTTTTGTTTTTTGGTTTCTATAAAGATGTATGAGCTGTGTGTATATATATGTATATGTACATTTGTTAACTGAAAGCACAGAATTAAATTATGGTGTTGTAATTTTGTAACTGAAATAAACTAAGATTGAACCGGGACATCAGAAACATAATGCTGTACATTAACATGAAGATTACAATACACTTATGGTCTGTCTGTCTCTTTATAATTACACTGGTCTACAAGGAAAATAGTTCTGTTATAAAACTAATGACATTTTACTGATTAAACTCAAGTCTTAAATACTGGTTGGCTCAAGTTTCCAAGATAAGTCTGGGGTTAAAATGTGAAATTCTTAAAATTAACAAGAGAATAGGTTTTAGTCCAAAGGAATATTGGCCTCAGATCTACTTCAAAACACTGCACATTATTATCCATTCACTTTATAGGTTCTTTCTACTGGAATATTTACTAATCCATTGTATACATGTACATAAACCAACATATATGTGGAATAACACACCATTATATATATTAAAAAACATGAACTAACCAACACTTTTGTCATTTGTTTTCTGATTTATCTTATTAAAGTATGTAAGATTTAACACATTTAATGTCTGAAGCAGATACTTTGTAACCAGTTTTAGAGCAGTGTGTTCAGACGTATGGTTCCACCTTGGCAGCGTCAGACACTGTGTCCCAGTTTCCTCCAGTCAGACTGAAGTGGCCGTTCCCTATCCTGTTCAGGATCTCATTGGGGGTGTCCTCTGGTCCGTTGGCAAATGGAGTGAAACTGGTGAGAGTATAGGAAACAGATGATCAATTTGAATTCATTTCTTGTACTGGTATGGGTCTGTTATTTTGACCGATATGCTCTATTTACCCTGATTCCATGATTTACTGACAGGCAAAGAACAGGGCACCTTTGGGTTTTTGCAGATACTGTTACCTGTTCTACCTCACATGGGTTTTTATTTTATTTATTTATTTATTTATTTTTTTTACAAAGAATTTACTTGAAGAATTAAGTGACTGTACACTTTATTTTGTTTTAATCTGAATATATTTTTTAAATTCAAATGTTTATAGTCAAATTATATTACACAGGACATCATTTATATGAAGTATGTTGTTCTCTCTCAAAAAATAAGGGGAAAAAAGGGGATAATATAAATAAAGTAAGTACACAAATGGATAATAATAATAATAATAATAATAATGATATCAACAAGCTTATACTCATAGCCAACCACCCTTGTAGGAAATAAGAAATGTATGCATAATTATATATAAAAGTGTACACATATAGTAGCATTTATAGCCAAAATATAAAACAAATGAATTAAAAAAAGAAAAAAAAAACCCCAGACAAATACAAATAAATAAAAACTGATAAAAATACTTAAAGAAAAAAGAAAAAAAGGAGCCTAACAGTGAACATGTGCTTTGAATATTATTTAATATTTGCTACTTTAGTGGCAGTTCCTAAATTATTTCTTTTTTATTTCGACTTTTCTTAAGTGATTTTTTTACAACTTGTTTTCATATTATCCTCTATTTTGCATTTTTGATGTCACTTATGTATGTTCCTATATTTAATTTACAGATCATGTAGATGTTAATGAAAAATTTGAAGTTAATTATATATATATATATATATATATATATATATATATATATATATATATATATATATAAAACAAGAACAAGTGACTTTCCCCACCAAAAAACCCTCCATATTGATCGATCACTAATTAAAAAGAGAGAGAAGTGCTGTTTGTTGTGGAAGAGTGTGAGTGTGTTACCCACCCGGCCAGCATGGTGTAGAGCAGAACCCCCAGACTCCAGATGTCACATCCTTCATCATAACCTTGACGCTTCAGCACCTGTCAACGAGGCCACAAACCCCCATAACTTCAACATGTGTCACTTCCATCTACAGTGAAGAAACCTTCCCTCTGTGCTGCTGTGTTTAAGTGTGGGAAACTGAACCCCTGGAAAAGAACTGAAAAGCATCTTTACTTTATTAGCATTATTGTTTTTAGATTTATTATTTCTTAAACGTATATTTTAAACATATTTATCTTCATCTCTATATGTGCTTAAATATCTTTAACTAATTTTAACAGGTGTTTTTACCATCTCTTTTAAAACATCTTAACATTTTTGTGTTTTCAGCATCGTTTTAAATACATTTTTCCCCATATTTTAACTTATTTGTGTGTTTACCTTTTAAAAATCTGTGTATGTTTTTAATGTCTCTTTTAAAACACCTTACAATTTTGTGTGCTTTTTACCTGTTTTTTAAACAAGTTTTAACATTTCTTTTAGGACATCTTAAAATTTTTTGTGTTTTCAGTGTCTTTTTAAATGCATTTTTACCTCTGTGTGTATATATATATATATATATATATATATATTTTTTTTTTTTTTTTTTTTTTTTTTCATTCTCCCATATTTTAACTTCTTTGTGTTACCTGTAAAAAAATTCTCACATCTGTGTATGTTTTCAAACTCTCTTTTAAGTCATCTTAACATTTTTGTTTGCTTTTTACCTTTAACACCCCACACACACACACACACACACACACACACACACACACATGCTGCAGTTAGTTAACCATTTGACTCCTGAGACTAATAGTTCCAGTCAAAAATTAATCAAATAAGAAACCAAAAGTGAGCTATATAATAAACCAACACAATAGTAAGTAACATGAACAAAATAAGACACAAATAGCACAAAAGTTAAGAAAAAATAATAAAATACAATATTAAATGTAGAAATATAAAACAAAATAAGTAACAAAATTAACAAAAACTAATAAATACTCACAAAATAATAACTTAAATTAGTTAAAATAAACTCAAATGATGTAGAAATAAATAAATAAATAAATAAATAAATAAATAAATAAATAAATAAATAAATAAATAAATAAATAAACAATATTGTAATTTGGTTCCATTAGTTTTAGTTTTGGCTTTTTCTTTTTCTCTAAATCAGTTGCTTTTTGACGCCTGTTTATTTCCTTATATCAGATCCATGAACAAAACTCAGTAAAATCACAGTATTTCAAACTAAACCATCCTTTCACAATAAGTCATCGCTAACGCATCAGGGCTTAAAGGGTTAACCCCATGTTTACACATTTATTCTTTTTTCTCCAGGTTTATCCTCTGCCCCCCCCCCCCCCCACACACACACACACACACACAGGGTAGGTCCGCCTCACTGTTTGAAAACCCCTGGTGCAGACCCTAACCCAGAGTACAGACATGACGCAGCCACACATCAGCTCACCTCAGGGGCCACGAAGTTGGCGGTGTAGCAGGGAGTCATTAGCAGGCCGTTGTTAGCACGTAACTGTTTAGCAAAACCGAAGTCACAGATCCTGATGGACTCCGGGTTCCCTGACTCATCCACATACAGGATGTTACTGGGCTTCAAGTCTCTGTGAACCACCTGAAATATGATGATTGAAAAATAAAATAAATAAATAAATAAAGTGAATTAATGAGTGATGGGCTGTATGTACATGTGACAGGCATTTCATTTTTTAAAAATTTTTATCTCATCATTTTGACTTTTTAGATAAAAATTATGTTTTTTTTTTCATCAAATTTCTGACAAATATGAAAAGCACAACACATTATAAATGTAAATGGACTCATTTTAGAGTTTGTAAATATTTATTTTATGCTCAACTACAACCAAAGACACATGCATATCCCAAATATGCACTGATTACTTTCCTATGAAGATGCTTAATTTTGTCACAAAAATTGCTCCATAGAAACATCCCATAGTGAGTAGAACTGGGTAGAATCCATTGTAGAATTTACAATAATATCAGATATAAAAATATTAATGTATAAATATACTTTTTGGAGTAAAATAATGAGAAGATTCAAAGAGGTATATCTTAACCAACCGCTATTAGGCCTAAATATAATTGAGTTAATTATGCTTACTTAATTATATAAAAAGTATTAGTTAATTTTTTTTTACCAATACAAATGGATACTAATGGAAACACGGCTTATATGTGTAGTTTTCAGTTTATATGTGTAGTTTTCAGTTTATATGTGTAGTTTTCAGCTTATATGTGTAGTTTTCAGCTTATATGTGTAGTTTTCAGTTTTAATGTGTAGTTTTCAGCTTATATGTGTAGTTTTCAGCTTATATGTGTAGTTTTCAGGTCCTGCTCTTATCTTACCCCCTGTGAATGTAAATATTCCACAGTCTTGGTGATGGTGTGCAGCACAGCGCTGGCCTCTCTCTCTGAAAAGAACTTCTGTTTGAGGATCCGATCCAGCAGCTCTCCTCCACGCATCAGCTCTGTCACCATGAACACCTGCTTACCGTTGTCATAAACCTGACACACACACACACACAGTCAGGGAATGGAAGCCCCCCCCCCCCAGGCAGATAATAGCGCTGTGAACACATGCTTTTATCCTCACATCCTTCAGTGTTATGATGTTGGGATGTTGACCATATCTGAGCAGAATCTCAATCTCCTCTGACGGGTCTGTGCTGGTCTTATCGATCATCTGTGAATGACAAAAGGACACGTTTTCAAATGGTTCTGGAACATTTATTCAGTGTATGTATGTGTGTGTATATATATATATATATATATATATATATATATATATATATATACAGTGAAAAAATGATTACATTCAGATGGTGATTGGTAGAAGTGTGTGTGTGTGTGTGTGTGTGTGTGTGTGTGTGTGTGTATATGTGTGTGTATATGTGTGTGTGTGTGTGTGTGTGTGTGTGTGTGTGTGTGTGTGTGTGTGTATATGTGTGTGTATATGTGTGTGTGTGTGTGTGTGTGTGTGTGTGTGGGGGGGGGGGGGGTACATGTGTGTGTTTTGAATAGAAGTACTGTATTGATCCCACAACTGGGAAATCGCTTATTGCAAGATAATTCAAAAAGTTTTGGACAGATTTGGCTGAAATTTTCATGAAATGTTGATACTGGCACAACGACAGTAAAAGTTTGGTGTGGGGGGGTGTCTTTCAGTGGGGGTTGATCTGCCTTGGTGTAGTGTGCACTCTCCAAGTGCTTTTCTAGTTTTTAACTAGAATTAGGTGTTTACATGGTCATCTTAAAGAGGAATTAACCTTTATTCTGAAGTATTGTTTTTTGTTTTATGTATTTTTTTTATTGTGTATTCACAATTTACAACCCAGTTATACCCCCCCCCCCCCAACATAAGAACATCTCTCAAGAAACACCTCAGCCCCCACATACATACGGATGAGAAAATAATAAAACACAGCATTGACAATAAAACAACAAAACCACACAACAACACAAATAAGTAAACCTAACAAAAACTAAAACTAACAAAATTGCAATAAGTTATAATAAATAAATTATTATATTAATAATGTATCAACCAAGGTATCAAAAAGGATTACAGAGTGTTCCTTTATTCTGAATTAAACAGGAATAAAAACTCATGTAAACAGGCCCATTAAATAAATTGTGAATTAAAAACCATCATGTAAACGGAGCCAGTGTGTTATTTTTAGAAGGTCAGTCCTTTTACCACAGTAGTAGTTTTATTTACTAGTATCTTCAAAACAAACTGACATCATAGGCAGTGTTGATCATGTACCTTGACGGCATATTCTGTGTTGGTGGCTTTGTGGATGCATCGTTTACAGACGGAGAAGGAGCCCATCCCGATGTCTTCCTTCAAAACGTATCCGTCGCTGAACAGCAGGTTCTTCCCATGCAGCTGCTGTAATGAGTCACAGATAGAAGTGTGTGTTAGACTGACACAAAGAGGGAGGTAGATGGGTACTGGGGAGGACTATTTTCAGTAGCATTTTCTCTCTCCATGTGTAACTCGCTGTCTTAATCTACCACACTCAGTTAATTACAGCCACTGCCAGCCATGAAACAGGATCTGAAGGTATTTAGCGCTGGTAAGTCATCACTCTGCCTTTTTCTCCATCTGAGCATTGCACTCCTCCACACAGGTATCTGTCTGTCTTTCACACCTGGTTGTTCAGTTTTATCACCACTACACAATTGCAAGATAACACTTTTAAAAATGTGATTTTAATGAGCTGTGATAGTGTTTAATCCATCTCTCCTGTCAGTGGGAAAATGTTACAAGGTGTTTGCTCTTTATCCAAATAAATATGACAAACTTTTTCAAAAGTGCAATTTTTTTCCCCATAAGATTTTAACTTTATATATTTTTATACTTGCATGTCTACTTGACTTTTTTGGTTGAGATAGCACCTGTTTATTGTAATAGAAAAGCACATTTTTATTAATGAACACGTCATTCACTGTAAATTGTGTTTTACTGACAGGAATATTTGCAAAACATATGAAAATCACGGGGATAGATATAAATATCAAACAAAAAAATATACATTTCAAACAAACACACACACAAATGGTCAGCATGGTTAGTGGTCAACATAGAACATAGGTTTCAGTATCATCCTTGTAATAGAAACAATTAATTAACAATTATAAATAAATAAATAAATAAATAAGAAGAATAAGTAAATAAGAAATAAAAAATAAGTAAAAAATAAAATGAAACATCTCAATTTTTTTTAAATTAAATAAACAAATTACAAATAATTAAATACAAATAAATAAATAATTAAATATAAAAATAAATAATTCCATATAACTGATATTGCTTTTTTGATTTTCTCTTGTTCGTTGCTTATTTTTCAGTCTTGTTACCAGTGACTCATTTCCAAACTGGTTCAGAATGATTGTTATGTGCTCAGTGTTTGTCAACTTCTATTGCAATTAGACGAGAAAATGTTGACTTCATTCGTCTCCTACATTGCAGGACCTGTCATGTGACCATTGCGATGTTGATGCTCAAACAACATGTGCAGTTCTACCTGGTCAGAAAAATACACTTGGTAAGAATTAGATTTTTTTTTCCCAGTGTTGGACTTTCCTGTTGTTCCCGTACGTATTCATAACCTATAATCAACTGACCTGGACGACTGGGTGTGGGGGCTGGACGGGCTCCACTAAACCTTCCTCATCTAAAAGAGTCGACGCCACAAAACTGAAGCCTCTGAAGAGCTGGTGAGCTCCAGCGCTGGGGGGGACGCCAGGGGAGTCTGGTGTGACATCAGACAAAGACAGTCAAACAGTTTATTAGTGTCTTTTATGAGGGAACTAGGCTGCATTTACCTCCAAAAAATTCACCCTGTGGGGATCATTTGCAGGTAAAGATAGAAATATATTGTTTTTTAGATCAGATAAATGTGATGTGGAACAATACAAGAGCTTGACCTCTGACCTTTAGGAGTGCGGGAAGTGAACTCTGAGTCGAAGTAGAAGGTGTCATCTGGACGCGCCACTGCTGGTCTGAACGGAGGCTTGACTTCTTTCCTGAAGAGTTTCTGAAACGGATTAAATAAATTTATTCACATGGTCTTCTGCTGAAATTTGTGACTGGTGAAAAAAAAACTCCATGCATTTGTGATGAATTGAATAAAAAAATAGGGTTGTTAAAATTAAGGCATTAATACAGATTAATCCTTGATCATGATTAATCTGGTTAAAAATGTTCACGATATTAAATGGAACAGTTATTTTGTTTTGAGTTGTTTTGTTGAATAAACATGTTAATTGTATATATTCATATTTTTTTCATTTGTTTTGGATATTTTATCAAATCTTTTGGTGTTTTTTCTAGATGTTTTGAATTCATTTAATTGTTTTTTTTTCTCAATTTATTCTTTTAGTGTTTTTTTTCTCTGCACTTTGTATGTTTCTTAGTGTATTTTTGTGTGTTTTGTATTGGCTGATTTATGTTTTTTGTCTGAAATATGAAAAACAACAACTTACATTTAGCAAAAAAAATAAAATAAATCTGACAGAGGAACAAATGGAAATTATGTTGGTAATATTTCTTGAAAAAAAAATCTCTTTTTATGTCTCACTGAAAAGTTCCTCTTTTGGTGATTATGTCTCATTTTAAGTCTGATGAAATATTTTAACTACAAATGAGAAAAAAGGGAATTAACTGAACTCCCAGTAAAACACACACGCACACACACACACACACACACACACACACACACAGGTTTCCATGTCTCATGGGGACCAAGTTTGTAACCATCACTTGTAGGTAACTTAAATCAATTAAAATATATAAATACATCTTCAAAACTTGTAAATATACATGTTTGGCTTTGCACCTGTTTCCCTCATGCTTTATGGGGACTTCAAGAAAAAAAATCAGTTAATGTGTGTCGCATCACTTGCATAAATTTGCATACTTCACACAGATTTATATTTTACTAGTGGGGACCTACACTTATATTAAACCCCTTAACACTTGAATTTCAATATAACTTAAAAATGGACATGCTAAATTAATTGGAGGTAATTAATTTAACTATAGCACATGCAGTAAATAGATACACATTTCCAATAGAAGGCATTAAGGGGTCAACTCTTGTGGGGACCTGAATTTTGACCCCCCATGGTGTCAGAAGTGAATGAATGTGAACACATCAATGTCCCCAGAAAGATACAAATACAAGCACATACACACAAATTAACACTTACATTCCAGTCTATGGTTGAAAAGAAACCATGTCGTTTGATTTCTTCTGCACCATCAGCTCCAGATCCTGACAAAAAAAAAAAAAAAAGTCAAATATGGAGATTAAAATGAAATACTTAGACATTTTTATTTTCGTTCTTTTTGCCTTTATGTGTATTGTTATTGTTTGGTTCCTGGAATTGTTATTTCAATGCTGTGTTGTTTGTTGACTGGCAGTAATCAGGAAGCTTGTACTACTCCATATTTGAAATAAATAAAATAAAAAACCCTCTCCTCACTATCTATGGCTGAACGGTGCAGAGGGAGGTCATCCCACAGGTACAGCTGTAAAAGACCTGTCACCTCTGGTACTGAAGTGGGTGTGACCAATGAGGACATTGTTAGTATAGTATAAAATAGTATAGTAATAATATAGTATAGTACAGTATAGTATAGTATAGAACACTGCAAACCTACATTTTTTACTTTTAATATTACTTTATTCACAGTTTCTGTTTATTTATACATGTTTTATTATTTTTATTATTATTATTAGTAGTAGTAGTAGTAGTATTTAAATTTTTTTAACTGTACCTTCACCTGTGGGATAATGAGGGGGGGGTCTGATATAAAGCAATGTACGCTACATGAACCAAAAATGAAAAGTAGTATATAAATTTAATTGATTGATTAATACAATATATGTACTGTATAATAGACATATAGATACTCTATTAATCCTAAAGGAAATTATGTGAACTCCATTGCTCACACACACACACACACACACACACACAATTAATCATTAAGATGTACAATAAAGACTTAATAATTAATAAATAGATCAATAAAAGCAACAAGACCACTAAAAGACAAAAAATAAAATAGCCAGAAAGATAAAAAGCTCTCTATAAAATAAAACCCACACTAATAATAAGATAGAATGAGTGTTAGGGACTGTGCTGACCCCTGTCCATCAGACAGGGTTGGGGGTTCCATACCTACCTAACCTGTTGGCTGGGTTCCTCTTGAACAAAGCCCGGAGCAGAGACTGGGCCTCGGCGCTCAGAAACTGAGGCATTCCCAGACGTGCCCTGAAGGAAGACACACAGTTATTTCAGCAGCTACAGACTGAAGCATTTAGAATAAAGTGTGACCCTGTCCTGGCTGTGTATGGAGCCTTTAGTCCACCCAGGACAAACTCACTTCAGAATCAGATTCATAGTTTCTTTACGGTCCTTCCCTTGGAATGGTAGCGATCCTGTCAACATCTCAAACTGTAAAAGGGAACATTTGATCATTTATATGTACACACATCTGTTTATTACACTGGTCAAAATGCTTCCAGAATAAAACTAATGAAAATTTACCACATGTGTGTTACTGATAAAGAAAACTCTAGTCTAAAATGTTGGTTGGATCAAGTTTCCAATATAAGTCTGGGGTCAAAATGTCAAATTCTTAGAATTAACAAGAGAATAAGTTTTAGTCCAAAGGAATATTAGTCTCAGATCTACTTCAACACTGTCTGCACATTATGATCCATTCATTTTACAGGTTCTTTCTAGTGGAATATTTACTAATCCATTGTATACATGTACATAAACCACCATATATGTGGAATATATGTACGTATATGTAACTGTATAACAGCACTCAGTAAGCCCAGAAAATACATTTTTAACCATTAATGATGATAACCATTTAATGTAAATTCTGTATATCTGTAAATATGTTCGTCTTCTCTGCTATTTTATATCTGAACTTTAGCTTTTACCTCCGCCAGCTGATGTTATGTAATCATCTGGGTTTGTTAGTTTCTCTGTCTGTTCATTAGCAACATGAGTCAAAAAGTTAATGACAGATTTTAACAAAATTTTTACAGAATGTTCAGAATGACAAAAGTAACATGTGATTAGATTTTGGGGGTGATCTAGATCACCATCTGGATCCAGCATTTTTTTTTTTTTTGAAGGATCCATTACTATGGATCCTTCTAAGGCTGGTTTGGACAGAAATGGTTGTAAGTCGATATATAATATTGGTGGAGGTCTGCGCTCTCCCAGTGCTGTTTCTCAATTTTATTACCTTTTATACATTTTAATAGTTTTTAGTCATATATTTTTATCAATGTACTACTAGTACTTGAATTTTTATCTTGTCTTTATATTTGTGTGTTTTTGTACTACTGGAAGTTCTGTTAAATCTCGTTGTACACAGTGTTGTGTATGATGACAATAAAGATCATTCTATTCGATTCGATTTTCTAGTTTTCTGATGTAACAAAAAAATAATAAGAAGAAAATATATATTAAAAACATGAGCTAACCAGCACTTTTGTCATTTGTTTTCTGGTTCATCTTATTAAAGTATGTAAGATTTAGCACATTTAATGTCTGAAGCAAATACTTTCTAAAAAATTCTAGAGAGTGTTATCGATCTAAAATGTATATTAACCACAAATTATATTAAAATGACTATGCATCAATATGACAGAAGACGCTTATAATACAAACTGTTAAAATATGAGAAAAAAAACCAAACAAAAACAACCTCCAAAGACCCAGTGATACTTATGTGTCACTTCCCAATTTAATAGTTCTCTCCGTTTATCACTATTTATTACAACACTGTCCTGTGTACTATGCATTTTCACTGTAAAACTGTTTTATTTCCAATCATTAATTACAATTTTCATGATAAAAGAAAAAAAAGAAAGAAAAACATTTTTTCTTTAAATAAAATATATCATTAACTGAACATAAAAACAACCATCTCCATCCACTGTCCATCAGTTTTACTGGTGAATCAATGTTGTAGAAGATTAAGGTGTTTCCATGGTAACTATGGAGCCTGTCAACATCCAAATGGGTGAAATCTGATGATCATGACAAGATGACAAAATGCATTTTACACCAATTACTTACATGTATTGATAGGATTAATGGATCAACAGTAATTCAACCTTTTAGATCACTGGATGCTCTTGGCTGTTATTGGAAAATTATACCTATATTTTCATTTCATGCACCTAAAAGGGATAAAAAAGCAGATTTTCCCCTTACCATCAGTACTCCAAATGACCACCAGTCGGCGCTATGAATGTGTCCCTGCCTGTTCACCACCTCTGGAGCCATATACTCCACAGTACCACAGAAGGAATAGGCTTTCTTCTCATGATCAATGGCTTCTTTACACAAACCAAAATCTGGAAAACATCCAAAGACATGTATGATTAATGAAGTATAAGAATATGCACTGGGCCATGTGTCAATACTTCCATTTAATACAGCACTTTGACTTTTCATACATGTTTGTGAGGCTTAAATAAAAGTTATTCTACAGCTGTTATCTCTTGTATATTCATGGGTTTTGTTGTTTTAGTTGCATATCAGCAAAAACAGTAAATGCATGGTGTCTGGGTGAGTTGACATTTGTGTACTTCCTTAATAAATAAATATTTATATTACAAAATACATGTACATCTACATTTATGTATGAACCATTCATTACTGCAAAGTATTTTTCTTGCACTTTTCTAACTTTTATACTTATGTAATCACTTATAGCACATACAAATTTGTGAAAATGTTCTTTTCCTGCAGTTTTATTAATGATTTTACCTCTATCTTAAGCATTTTATGAACTTGTATTTTATTTATTGCAAATCTTTTACCAAAGTGAAACACTTTGAACTACAACCCTTGTATGAAAGGTGCTATACAAATAAAGTGTGGTATTATTACTATTATTATTGACTAAAGTTGTCATAGTTCATACAAGAAACAGTTAAATATAGACGCTTCTCCATATGCGTCAATCTGAGTCGTCACGGGTGCCACCCTCCTAAGGTCACCTCTGGTTCAAACGCAGCAGCAAAAGTGGGCGGAAAAATGAAGGTGATTATGGCCGACGATAAGATGAAGTGAAATAATTAATGTGAGCAGCATTTAGGGGCTTCTATGCAGAGACAAGGAGGCGACGAGATAAGCCTGTCAGTGCAGCATGAGTAATGAAGGTCAATGAGGCCAGGGAAGTGTGTGTGCAGGTCCAAGGACAGAAGAGAGAGGAAAAGCAAGTAGATAAAGGAAGAAAAAGACTCACCTGTGAGTTTGATATGTCCCTCCTCATCCAGGAGGATGCTACAAAACACAACATCAACACTCAGAATTATATACGGTATTTTCCAGACTATAAATCGCACGAGCCAAAAATGCATGAAATAAAGAAGTAAAAAAGTTTTTAAAAAAAAGTAAAAAAATTTAAAATTAAAAATTAAAAAAAAAATTTAAAAAAAATTAAATATATATATATATATATATATATATATATATATATATATATATATATATATATATATATATATATATATATATATATGTGTCACATTTTTGGGGTAAATTTATTGGCGCAGGATATTGATACGGCAGCCGTACTCCAAAACCGAACGATAGGGTTAGGGTTACTGTAGTAAACTGCACATGCTCTCCGACCCTAACCCGTCCCAAACCGATTTACCAATAGCGAACGACATCACCATCATGATTAATCTGGTTAAATATTTAAATGGAAAAGTTGTTGCTAATGCTAATTGCTTCTATCTATCTATCTATCTAGATTTTTTTATTGCTTTTTTTGTTAGTTTATTTTTTCCTGATTTGTTTTTCATGTTTTGTATTTTTTTCTCAACATTTTATAGTGTATTTTGTGAGAAATTCCAGTACAAAACAAAAACAGACACAGAACAGTCGACTGATATAAAAACATTTGATCATGATTAATACAAAAATGAATCCAAAGCAACACTGTGACTAATGTGATTAAAAATTAAAATCATTTGACAGCTCTAATTATAATCCAAATCATTTACACACCACAGGTCATCCATTACTGACCCAGTTTCCACAGATTTGGTGTCACTGATATAAAATGTGGCGTCTTACTTTTCTGGTTTGAGGTCTCTGTAGATGATGCCCAGACTGTGAAGGTGGTCCAGTCCTAATGCCAGCTCCGCCAGATAAAACTTCACATCCTCCTCCGTGAACATCACCTGACAATGCAGGGTAACACATGAGGAGAAGAACAGGACAAAAAACAACAGACAATGGAGGAAACAGGGGGACGTGTTGGTAGCGCAGGATGAATATTTGGAATTCTGACATGAAATAGAAAACCTGAATTACACTGCTCCACTTTTTTTTTTTAGAAAGTATCTGCTTCAGACATTAAATTAGCTAAATCTTCTATACTTTAATGAGATGAATCAGAAAACAAATGACTTTAGTTCTGGTTAGTTCATGTTTTTCATATATATGATGGTGTGTTATTCCACATATATGCTGGTTTATGTACATGTATACAATGGATTAATAAATATTCCACTAGAAATAACCTGTAAAGTGAATGGATCATAATGTGCACACAGTGTTTTGAAGTAGATCTGTCCAATATTCCTTTGGACTAAAACCTATTCTGCTGTTAATTCTAAGAAGTTCACATTTTGACCTCAAACTTCTCTTGGAAACTTGATCCAACCCGCATTTAAGACTTGAGTTTTCTTTATTGATAACACACATGTGGTAAAATTTCATTAGTTTTATTCCAGAATCATTTTACTTGTAGACCACTGTCAATGATGGAAAGTAACTAAGTAGAAGTACTTTGTTACTGTACTTAAGTAGATTTTTTTTAGGTAACTGTACTTTACTGGGGTATTTATTTTTCTAGAAACTTTTTACTTTTACTCCCTACATTTGTTTATTAATATCTGTACTTTATACTCCTTACATTCTTAGAATAGACTCAATACTTTGTCTAACTAAACAGATGTGACAGTACAAAAAATAAGTCACTTCAGTGGGAAAATCAGTGGAGGAGAGAAACGGACTTTATTTCGTAATTATAACTTTAATCTCATGATTGTGATTATTTCTTAATTTCAACTCTTTATTTCATTAAGACTTGAGTCTTCTTTATCTCATATTCATGACTTTTTCCTCACAATATTGACATTTTAAATAATTATGACCTTTTTATATCATAATAATTACATTTTATTTCAACTGTACCCCCCTTTCTACCTAAATGTCCTGGACGTACCCACAAACCGTATAACTATGACCCAATCAAACATATTTTCTACACAGTAACTCACTTTTAAAGGCTTTATTTTTAGATACTTTTTACATTTTTCTTGGTTAAATAACTATTATTTCATCCATCATAAAAAAAATGCAGTTTAACTTTTTACTTTTGTACAGTAGAGAAGTTGTACTTTTACTTCAGTAAAGGAGTTGAATCAATACTTCTACTTTTACCAGAGTATTTTTCCACACAAGTAGCTGTAACTTCTTCTTAAGTACAGAATGGAGATACTTTTACCACCTCTGACCAGTGTCAGCTGAAGAATTCTTACCTCTTTAGAGAGTCGAGTGAACAGATCGCCTCCTCGGAGGAAATCCAGGATCAAGTACAACTTCCCTTCAGTCTGGAAAGCTAAAGAAACATACACAAAGAGTTATAGTAAAGGGTATGGAAAAAGGTTTGTGACATAATGAGTAAAAAAAAAGTTTCAGATTAACGCACCATAATGTAGTTTAACAACAAATGGGTGGTTTACATCTGCCAGGATGTCCCTTTCCATCTTGGTTCTCACACGATCTCTCACTGAAACAAGAAGAACATGAACATGAAGCTCAGATCCAGACCATAAACACAATTTAAATGATCAATCCCCCGTTATATTTGGGTTAAAATGACCCGACACTGTGTTTAGCCAGGGATAATATATAGCACGCACGTGACTGTCAGAAAAATATTTCCCTTCGTGGGTGGAACAAGACCCCGATGTCGAAGGCATTACATAATCCGTTTTATTCTACGGGTTATTACATTTTATTACTGCTACTACTCTTAACAGATTACATAAAATAGCCGGTACAACGTAGCGGGTATTTACTTTAAAAGTGGCCGAACTACCTGCGGAGTGATACGGTGCTGTGAATCTGAAGTGACAAAACTCGTTGCCATTGGCAGCGGGCGGTTATCGAAAAAAAAAAATCCGCCCGCAGAAGGCTGGGAACGTCCATTCAAAGTGAATCGGAGCTATTGCGACGTTCGAGAGGGCCGTAGAATAAACCCTAACCTAAATGTTTTAATAAAAGTAAATTGAATGCTGTTCTTCAACCATTTGCAGTACATCCATAGAGGTGGTCTCTTTTTAAAGCTGACACTCAGGACAGTACAGTCAGAATAACTCTCACTGTTACTGCCACTGAGTATTTTAGGTTGGAACACAGTGAAATAAAAGAAATTTGTATCTCGACAGAATTTTTTCCTCAATAAAACACCTGAATAAAAGTGTGTCTGCACAGTGAGAGCTGAAAACCACTATAGTACCACAGCAGTAGGTCTGACCTAATTCACACTCTGAACACTTTTGGACACACTTGAATAAAAAGGCGACTATTCTTGGATGCTTCAGTTTACGATTATCAATGAGGACTCTATGGAAAGATTACACTCTGGGACATCCTATGCCAAACTCATTGTGGCTGGATTAGGCCCCCATTGACCCCCATGACCCTAGTGAGGAGACTAGAATAGAATGTCCTTCATTGTAATTCTATATTTAAATGTATGATGAAATTGGAGCATCTCCTCAATACAGTGTAAGTTTCATTATAAATAAAATACAAAAATAAATATAAAAAAACAAATTTAAAATATTGTAACTGTGTATGAATAGTCACCTCGCCTGTATCTGCACATTTCAGAATAAACATCTGGTTTCAGAAAAGCGTCTGTGACTTTGTGAAAGTGAAACAAACAACATCATCTGTGTTAAACAACAAAAACAAAAAGGGAAGAAAACAGCCACTGCACATTGTGGTGGTCTATATCTACTGTATGCATGATGATGTTCACTCAGGAAAAGCATACACCCTTTTATACGAAACTGAGGGTACTACCGCGTTAAAAAAAAACCAAAAAAAACCCACAAACTTCAAATAGGAGTTGTTTTTTTTTTAATGAAACTTACATGAACTTAATGGTGGGAAAGTTTCAGTTCCCACAAAATACACACATTGGACCTGTTTACATGAGAGTTTTTATTCCTGTTTAATTCAGAATAAAGGTTAATTTCTCTTTAAGATTATCATGTAAACACTTAATTCCAGTTGAAAAGGACTATATTCCCAATTCAACTTAACTCTGAATAAAGTCACTGTTTTATTCCACTTTTAATTCTGAATTTTATATTTCCTCTGACATGGAAACAGTTTATTCCTCTTTAATATTATTCCTGTCATTCTACACATGCTCCTTGTTGCAATGATGCACATATTCTGCGCTGCCGACATCAGTATGTCGATTCGGTCGAGCTGCTGCTTTATAATTATTAAAAAAAATGTATGCAAAAATCATATGTAGTATCTGGTCTAACATGTTGATAGTTGAAACAAAAGCAAAATAGGAAGAAAAAAAATATATATATATACACACACACAACTTCAACTTGTGCTTCTTCTCTGTAAAATAACACTAAATTATTTCGTGACTTCTAATCACAAACACATCCAACATGTTTGACACCCGTTAATACGACTTTAACAACTTTCCAAACAAAAGCCTTTTGACAGAATTTGATTGATTTATTGCGATGCCTCTGACATTTAAATGACTATGTGCTTCACTGACAGAGAACAGCAGTTACAAAGCAATACACACACATAGTTTCTTATGTATGTATTTAACCTTTATTTAACCACGTTTGTCCCACTGAGATCAATTATGTCTTTTTCAAGGGAGACCTGCTCAAGAAGGGCAGCAACACATAGTTTTCATACAGTAGTTAATTATTAATTTCTATATTTTTATTTGATTTTGAGCTCACTTTTAAATTAGTAATTTATATTTTTAACTTCCAGCTTGTTTTTAAATTAGCAATTTATATATTTTTAATTTGAAGCTTGTTTTTACTCCTCATTTGGTGACTGTTTTAAATTTTAATTTCATTGTACTTGCTGCAATGACAAATAAAGTCTATTCTGTTCTATAAAATATCATATACATGTAGCCACTGTGTGTTTTTAACCTGTTTCTTTTCCATTTTTTTCCCACAGAACTGTGCATAAATTGTGCCGTGTTACAAATAAACCATGCCCCGCTCTGTTCCCACTCACATGAAAAGCAACCTGGGAGATCTTATTCTAAGGCGACACCTTTAATGCCAGTTGCCGCATCAAAAAACACAGACATCTGATCCTTCAAACCACATGATCCACACACTTCCAACAGGAATGCATCCTGGAATGACTGCCTATCAACTCATGTCTTTGGCGTAGGTGAGCGTACACCTATTTTCACGCCAACGGCATCAAATTTAAGTGTGTGAAAAGTCTCAACAGCAACATAATACAAGTAAGTTAGAGGAACAGTTCTGGCTGAGGACACCAGAACAAAGCCCTGAGACTTTTTTCCTCCAAGATAGGAAGTAGAAGATCTGGAAATTCTCTAATCTACTTGAAATTCACATCAATGTTTTCAGCGCTTGAATGCTTTTTAAGATGTTTTTTGTCTGTATGGGTTTTTTCTGTGCACAGTTTGGATGTTCTCCTGAGGTAATCCAGGTTTCTCCTATCGTTTAAAGATGAAAACATGGGCAGGTGTGGGAAGAGTCTCAGCAGGAGCTTCATGGAAAAAAAAAACAACCTTAATGTAGCTTAAAGTTTGAAATCGGTCATGATCAAATAATGCACAGATGTCTGTAATCATGTCCACTTACACCCCCAAAAACCTGAGGTGTTAAAAGTACACAAATTCTGTACTTAAGTAGAAGTACAGCTACTTATGTGAAAAAATACTCTGGTAGAAGTAGAAGTACGGATTTAACTCGTGCACTTAAGTAAAAAAAAAAAGTACAACTACTCAATTGTAATAAAGTACAAAAGTAAAAAGTAAAACTGAACCATTCCATCCCATTCTATTCTATTCCATCCCATTCTATCCTATTCTATTCTATTCTATTCCATCCCATTCTATTCTATTCTATTCCATCTCATTCTATTCTATTCCATTCCATTCCATTCCATCCTATTCTAGTCCATTCCATCCTATTCTATTCCATCCTATTCTATTCCATCCTATTCTATTCCATTCCATTCCATTCCATTCCATCCTATTCTCTTCTATTCTATTCTATTCCATCCTATTCTATTCTATTCTATTCTATTCCATCCTATTCTATTCCATTCCATTCCATTCCATCCTATTCTATTCTATTCCATTCCATTCCATTCATGAAGGATTGGGCCGTTCAGAGACATACCCGTAGCTGTCGCTTCCAACAGCTAGGGTTGATCAGAATAATCGCAAATATCGCAAATAATATTAATCAGAAATATCGTCCCTATATTAATCGATTATTACTAAATTAGTGATGAGCTTCTAAAGACACCCCAGGCTGTACCTTTGAGAGTGGCCTTCTTCAGGACCTTCATGGCGTAGAGCTGGTTGGCATCAGGAGCGGTCACCTTTCGCACAAGAAACACCTGCGACACACACACACACACACACACACACACACACACACACACACACACAGAACCTCATGATACTGTACCAGAGTGTAGCTGAGAGTCTGAAGGAAACCAAAGGAGACAGGAGACAGGAGACAAAAGCAGCTGTCTGTGAGCATGGCCAGTACCTTTCCAAATGATCCTTGTCCCAGGACTTTGAGCAGTTCAAACTGGGAGGCATCGGCCTTCTCTGAGCCCTCTTTGACCACATGTGTAATGTTGATCTCCTTAATCTCTCCATCATCCTAAGAAAAACAAAACAAAGACAAACAACAGGTGAGTGATGGTAAAACATGCAGCAGCAGCAGCAGCAGCAGCAGCAGCAGCAGCAGCAGCAGCAGCAGCAGCAGCAGCGATGGTGAGGACAGATCGCCTGCACGCACCATAGAAGAGGTGTTTACTGTAAATAGAGTGTATAAGTAGAAAAACAGCAAAAAGAGGAAGCACTGAAGAGATACAGCAGTAAAAACACTGTTCACTGTTAAGCCAGACACTGTTATTTTTTTTAGTTTTCTAAGTAAGGTTTAATTAAAAAAAAGTTTTGTTGGATTACTCAAACTATTTAAGTGAAGTTTAGTTATAAAATGTGACGATAGATTGTACTTAAAGTTCTGAGGAATGAAAACTTATAATAAGAACTTTAAACCATTTACTGAAAATGTTTCATGTAATGTCTTTTTTTTGCCTATTGCTACACAGCTATTTTTTTTTTTATTTATTTAGTAATGTTAAATAAAATTATAAATTTAAATACTTCTATTTTGTGGTTATTAAATGTTTTATTAACATAAATGACTATTTTTTATTAGAGATAAGATTGCAATTAAAACATTATTTTACTGTTGTAAAATCAACCCCGATATCTAGATATTCAACTGAGAATTTCTGAAACAAATAATAATCTTTTCTAATTTAAGTCCAAGACATTTAGCATTACAGTTGAACCCTCTTACACCAATTAATTAGTTGATCATTACTCAAATAATTTCAGTGCCATCACTTATCTCACATTTTTTAAATAATTCTATTTATCTGGGCTTACAGAAAGTGATAATTAACTTTGTGAATAATGACTGGAATGTTCAGTGAAAATGACTGTAAATCATTTGTGCACTTCCTTTATTTTACTGTAAAAATGTGATGTAATTTTTACTCCGCCCACTGAAGGGGAGATGGGTAATGTTTTTGGTTTGGTTTGTAACTAGTTTTACACAAAAAACACTGGACCAAATTAATGCCGAGTTAAAAGTCCTCAGAAATAACGTCAACTTCCTGCTTTCCTCATTGTTTTTTCTCAGTTTGACATTCAGAAAAAAACTGTAATGACATCTATTTATTTTTAACAGTTTAGTTTGATTTAATGAGCCGTTAGTCTTAAACACAAAATATTAGTTTCCTTATAAACTCATGAGAAAAAGAAGAAAAACTATGATAAAATTAGATTAAATTATAGAAAATCCAGCTTTCCAGTTTATCTCCTTAATGGATAAGAAACAGGAATAAATCCACAGTTACCCATGTTTATGCTGTCTGTTTGTCAGCAATAGCTTTAATTCCAAATGCTTGTATTCAGAATAATTAATTCCTAATTAAAGACACATCATATAAACATAGCCATTGTGTCACATTCTGACTCAAACTGTCACCTAATGCCACCTCATTGGGTGGAGCGACAACACTGCATGTGTGAACCTGGAGTCAACACCCAAAAAAAACAAAAACAAACATACCACATCAAAAGCCACACAACTGCTTTTATAAACAGCAGTTTTGTTTTTCACATGTCGATCCTCATCCACGTACCCTGATGTGTATATTATTAAAATGAGCTGAAGCCAACATTTTACTTGAAAGTGTGGCCTGAGGGGAACTTTTTTTTTTTTTTCCTTCTACCTGTGAGGTTTGCTGCTAAAAAATGCATTAAACTCCCAAATTTGGTTCAAGAAAGTAGGACATGGGTACTTTTATTCTCCATCCAATAAATGACACCATTTTATGTGTGATATGGGAGTTTTCATGAAGAGGAGATTTATTCAAAGTTCAGAATGTTTAAGTTTAGTGTGGAGTCTGACTCCAAAAATGGAGGTGACTGAAGTGTATTTTTTCCTTTTCTAGTCCAAATTTCTCATCATATTTAAAATAAGACATAATCACATAATCACCATCATACCCCTGTTCCTCTGAAAGGGAACAGGGGTAGTGTTTTTGTCTGTCTGTTTCTCAGCGACTTTATATAAAAACTACTGGAATTTCCATTACATTTTCAGGAAAGGTGTGAAATGGTCCAGAATAGATTCTATTAAATTTTGGTGAATGTAGGTCAAAGGTCAAAGGTCACCAGAGATGTGTTTTCACATGATCAGAGATAGGACAATTCAGGAATTTCCTTTGTATTCCTGTATACTCAGTTTTACAAATAGCTTCTTTTTGCTCTAACTGACATCAGAACCTTGAAGAACAAATTTGAAGACTCTAGGTCAAAGGTCAAGGTCACAATAAAGGTCCAAATTGAATTTTGGATATACTTTTGAACTATTCATCTTACAGACTTCCAATGAGCACAAAAACGCTGGTCTTCAATTATGCATCTTGTGTGTATAAATTTTGACCTATTGTTGACCCCAGAGGTCAGGGGTCACTGGGTCAATACCTAAAAAAAATAAAACTGAGTAGAACAGAAGAGCAAGTGGAGATAGAGGCTTAGCTTACATTTATACGGAGACGATGAAAACAGAAGATGGTAAAGTGGCGTCTCGTCTTCAGTTTTACATCCACGTTTAGACGAGTGTATTCAGGAGGAAATCCTTGTTTATATAAAGACGCAACAGTAGGTGAAACATGATTGGATAGTCATGTCAGGTCACTATGTCCTTTTCTGTTTTTGACATATGTAATTGTCCACCCGTCTCTGTTCAGCTATGGTATATGTGTAATGTCTGTACAAAAGCTGAAACGACTCCTCTACATTTTCTAGAGCTGCTATTGCTAATGCTAATGCTAGTGCTAATGCTAATGCTGCTGGAAGATCTGTGGGATCGAGGTTGTCCCACATGTTTGTTGCTTTACCTGCTCAGCGTATGAATGTAATGTAAAAGTCTATGTGACGTGAACATATGTGACGTAAAGACGGCCGCAACATTAACATGAACGCTTTTTGCCATTTAGACCAACCCAGCGCACCTCCAATACGCCACACTCTAGAAAGAGTCTTCAGATTTGTACGTATTCACATCCTGACAGCATCGGCTTTGTGTAAATGAAATATACTTCTGATAAAATATACTGTAGTATTTAGGCGAAATCGCCCTCATATATATGGCACCTTAGTTACTATTACTGACAGATAGGAAAACTGTCATGGGCTTCAAAATGACATCATGTAAGGTGGAATATCCAAAACATATGCAAAAAAAATAAAAATAAAAAAAAATAAAAATAAAATAGATATATATATACATATATATATACACACACATACATATATACATACACATATACATATACACATATACATATATATATATATATATATATATATATATATATACACACATACATACATACATACATACATATATGCAATTAACATGTTTATTTAACACCATCAACAGTTTCAATAGAACAACTGTAAACAACTATTCAATGTATTTGTGTTAAAATGTTTAAAATCAGATTAATCATCATGATGGATTAATCCATGTTAATTTAGACAGTCCTAAAATTAACTATAGCGATAATAGATAATATAGTATGAGCATAAGAAAAAGCTGAGACATTCACTTTTAACTAATCGACACCAACACCACAGACCACTGAACAAAGCCTGTAGCTGAGTTTGACAACAGGAAACCCCAGCTGTTTGAACCTGCAGACTTTGAGCTGCAGCTTCTACTGACACCGAGCACTGCTTTAAAGCTTCGTCTACACCAGGGGTTTTAAACATGCGGCCCAGGGGCCAGATGCGGCCCGCCAGTTGTTCCAACATGGCCAATAGGATGAAGGGCATAATAATCTATTAAATGACTCCATATTTTCTTCTGTTTCTTTCTTTGCCTATAAATGATGACATGTTCAATATTCTGCCATCATGACATGACTGCAAAAAAATATTAAATTAGTATATACTGTAATAATAAAATGTGAATAAGCTGAACAAATAGGAACAACCTGAAATGTCTAAAGAAAATTAGACAGAATTTGAACCATTTTCTGCTTCTTTTAAAGAGTTTAGTGTCTTTGTAGATGTGATCCATAATACACCTGGACAAATGATAAATTAAAGCAGAATATTGTTAAAATTGCACTTCTTTTCCTTATGAAATTAAACTTTTTTGCATTTGGATAATTTATAAATGTATTTTCATAATCTAATGGGTTTTTATTTTTGCACTAAATACTTGGAGTTGTCATTATTTTTAAGTTATTATGTTTTTATTTTCCTGGTCTGGCCCATGGGAGATCAAATCAGGCTGAATGTGGCCCCTGAAGAAAATGAGTTAAGACGCTAACATGTGAGTTTCAAACACCTTCACTGGTTCTTTACCTACATAACCTAGACCCTCCTTACCTTTCTGACACCACCCTATGGAGCGACTTTTTTGGGACAAAATTAAGTGTATTCACAACAAAATAATCACTACATATTTGGTTGTAGTCAAGTATAAAATAAATACTTATAGTGTGTTGTGTGTTTGATATTTGTCAGAATGTGAATCGAAAAATTATGACATTGAAAATTACATTTACGTAATAAAACGTTACCTGTACTATTATGTCAGATGGGATAAAGTGGTCAAAAATATGTCATCACGTCACAGGCATTATTAATTGAACACAGAAAAATGATTAAATTCAGCTGCAACTTCACTCCTAGAAAACTTCTAGAAAATCTTTGACTTGTAACAGTGCAGGTTCTATCTGTTATAAAAACTGGATTTCCTTTATGACTGAAATCCAGAGGGGAAAATATGATGTAAGTAATGATGTAATTTTCACCACTTTCTTCCATTTGAGAAATTTATATTCATACTGAAGACAGTGTACTTGTAACATTTCATTTCGGAAATTCAATTTTTTAACATCACAACTTTTTGATTCATATTCTGACACATATCAAACACACAAATGGATTCATTTTAGAATTTGCAGATATTTATTGTTACTATACTTTACTATAACCAAATATGCATCATTACTTTCCTGTGAATAGGCTTCATTTCATCCCAAAAATCGCTCCATACTTCCCCACCTGCCACCTTCTCAGTCCAGCCTCCTCACATCCATCATCTGCACCAACCACCAGACGTTGGGACACTGACCCTTCACAGCCATGGTCCCCCACCTAACTCTGGAATTCACTCCTACTACCCATCAGGAACTTGGACTCATTTTCCAAAACTCTTCTTCAAACCCATCTGTTCCTAAGCATATTTGAGTGTCCTAAAAGCTTTTATAAATTGGATTTATTACTATTATTATTAGGATTCTTTGTTATTTTACCGTCCAGCGGTTCCTTGGCGTAGCGTCTGTGCTGTTGTCAGATGCAGATGTTGACCTGCAGCTGGGGTCCGCAGGTAACGGTTTGGTCTTTTTAGGTAAATAGAAGGTCAAGAAGCTCCTCAGGTTGAACTTTCTCTTGTCCTTCTCCATCTCAGCATGGCTCAAACATCTGCTTCCTCACACTACCCATGTCCATGTCGGAGTTAACAGCTTACCCACTTCCACTTCCACACGCTGGACTTCACGTCACCTCATCCCTGCACCAGTGTCATCCACATGTGTACCTGTGGTCTTCTGCAGAGGCCTCCTGCTCTAAGCTTCACCTGTTCTTCATGCTTATACCTATGTGCTTTTGTTGTGTCTGTTTAGTCCGCTGTGTTTTCAGAGTCTGACTGCAGCTGAAATGAACTGAACTGAACTGGAACCGAAGCAGGCAGGAAGGAAGAGCCTGCTCTTATTTTTACAGTCCTGCACCTAACCAGTCACACAACTGTGGTGAGAGAGTTCAACACAAAGAGAGAGAGAGAGAGAGAGAGAGAGAGAGAGAGAGAGAGAGAGAGAGAGAGAGAGAGAGAGAGAGAGAGAGAGACAGAGAGAGACAGAGACAGAGAGAGACACAGAGAGAGACACAGAGAGAGACAGAGACAGAGAGAGACACAGAGAGAGACAGAGACAGAGAGAGACACAGAGAGAGACAGAGACAGAGAGACACAGAGAGAGACAGAGACAGAGAGACAGAGAGACACAGAGAGAGACAGAGACAGAGAGACACAGAGAGAGACAGAGACAGAGAGACAGAGACAGAGAGAGACAGAGACACAGAGACAGAGACAGAGAGAGAGACACAGAGAGAGACAGAGAGAGACACAGAGAGAGACAGAGAGAGACACAGAGAGACAGAGACAGAGAGACACAGAGAGAGACAGAGACAGAGAGAGACAGAGACACAGAGACAGAGAGAGAGAGAGAGAGAGAGAGAGAGAGAGAGAGCAAGAGAGAGCGAGAGAGAGAGAGAGAGAGAGAGCAAGAGAGAGCGAGAGAGAGAGAGAGAGAGACACAGAGAGAGAGAGAGAGAGAGAGAGAGCGAGAGATAGGCATGGACCGAAACTGAAACAATGTCTTAGCAAAGATTTGTAGAGTTTTTCCTGTATCCTTGTTTGAAATATCTCCTGAATTCTCCTGTTTTTATTCTATTCTATTTCATTCTTCACGATGTTAGCAAAACTTGCAATATGCGATAAGAGTGTACAGTAATATAATTACAATAATATTGCAATATTTGTCGTTCACATACAGAAATGCTAATTTCATCTTCTAAGACCCAGGGCTTCATTTGTGTCAGTTCTATATGAGTTTTTAACTTATTAACTTTATTAACTAACTTATTTAACTTATTGTGCTCCATCTTGTTTGAAAATCTGGTATTTTCCTATTTGATGTATTTATTGTGTAGATGCCCATAAAAGTTTGTATTAAAGTTGAGGATTATTTAAAAAACAGAAAACTTAATAAAAAGTGACTTTTTTTGTTTTTCAATATATTATGAAAAACCATAAACTGTGTCCATCTGCTCTCCATTGATCCAGCAGTTTTTGCGTAAAACTGCTTACAAAGAAACAAACACAAACCAACTCAAAATCAAAAAAATAAATAAACAAACATAATAATAAATGATTAAACATCTTTGCAACATGAATATTGCAACCTGCATTATCTCAATAACAATATTTTTGTTATATATTTCGATAAATCAAATGATTATCATTTTTATCAGAATAATCACAAGGTTGCTGTGGATTAATTCAAATTAATCATGATTAAATATTCATTTTTAATCTACAGGGTGTCTCATAAGTCTCCATCCATCGGAAAAATAAGCGCTTCTTGACATAAACCATTTTTATTTGTATAATAAGCTCTATATGACTGACATTTAAATTTATTTCTCTTTATTCAAATGCATACATTGGGTTGTTTGAAATATAAAGAAATACATGTTAGAACCACCTATGTAAGGAATGCATTATGTCTCTTATGTATGGAGACTTATGGGACACTATATATTAGTTGCATTTCATTTTTCATCACCAAACAGACTCAAGAAAGAAAGGAATATATTTGCACTTAACATATTTTAAGCTGGCTGGTGCATTAGCCTCGTGTCAGCAGAAGTTCACATTAATGTGGTATTTTAAGATGGAAGTGCTTCAGTGAAAAGGGTCAAAACACTTTATGCCCGTTGACTGTTCTGTCTCACACAATTTTTGTTTTTAAAAGGACATATAAAAACCTCATTTTCCAGAAATACAGTAGAAATGAACATAAGTATATCAGTAAGAGTAACAAAATGGGATGTAATGGTTCTTTTTTTTTTTTGTAATTCAATAACTGACCTGTTCTTTGTTATGGGCTGTAAACATTAACTGATTAGACAAGTTGTGAAAAACTGGGGGAGGACAATAGAAGCTGCACTTCTTCCTACTCCTCTTAAAGAGCCATAATTAAATACTTCTACATTTTACTCATGTTTGTTTTCTTTTTTTTTTTGGTTGATTCAGTTTCATATATGGAAGCGTCCTTTTAAATCTGGACTTTCTTTTGCCCACTCGTGTTAGAAATGTTTCAGAGTTGCTGATAAATTGGGACAGTGTTTATATGAAAATGTTTCAAGGGGTGACATTTTATTAGGGCAGCAACTATTGAATATTTTTAAAATTGAGGATTCTGTAGATTTTTAATCAGTTCAATTCCTTTCATTTAAAGTACAGTAATGAAGTACTTTTAGTAACTTACTTCCCACCTGTAATTCTGAGTGCCTTCAATTTCAACTCTCTTTGTCTTTTCTTCGGCCTCGTCAGTCATGTGGCCCTTAGAGTCACCCCCCCACCCCCCACCTCCATTTGTATGTAGGATAATTCTGCTGTTAACGACCTTGACGCACCTTCAGTGTCATCTCACTAGCATGCTAAAAGCTAATGCTAACTGCTAGCAGTAATGACAGGACGTGGGTGTATTAGAATAGGACAGATAAGTTATAAAATAAGTTAACCTTTAACTTGGCTTTAATATTAGTTCCCTAATAATTCGTTTAATAAACTGCTCTCCTGCTTAAAGGAGAATTTTGGCAGATCAAACCTCCAAAACACATCGACTACTAGAGATGCACAGTATATTGTTTGAACATCGATGTCGCAATGTACGTGTGTACAATAATCATATTGCTTTTTTTTCCAATTACAATTGACTTTATGTGTCAGAGAAAAGAAAACAAAGAAACAAACAACCAAGGAAGAAAAACAACCAGATGAATTCTATATCACAACCAAAAGGGAGTAATGAAAATAAAAAGTAAAATTAAGTTTTTACTTCCTTCCACTGTCATTTTTAAAAAAAATTGTATTGTTTTTATTCATTTGAATATATATATATGTTATTTTTTTAAAATAATTAATTAATTGTATTTTATTTTAAATGTTTAAATATTTATTTATTTCATTTATTTTAATTAATGTTTGTATTTATCTGTCTTCATTCATTCATTTTTATTTAGTCCTGCACTTTTTTTTTTTAAGTATAAATTTTATTGAATTATTTAGACTACAACAAGGTTGATCCTAAAACGTATGTTCTGTATCAACCACCACGTCCTCACCACACAGATGTTAAATACTCCAGAGTATTTTCTAATATCGCAAAATATATCACAGGGTTTAAAAAAAAATAATCACAATGTGAGTTTTTTCTAATATTGTGCAGCAATATCAACTACTTAATTTAGCTTGAATGTGAAATCGTTAAGCTTTTTGCCACAACTTAAAATTGTGGATATTTTTATGCCAAATGATGAGACAGTTGTTGATATTCAATAACATACAAGTCCTTCTGTTGGTGCCAGAAAAGTACTGAAATTCAGGATCCAACTTGAACTGACAATCATTTAAAGTGTTGATATCTGAGCCAAACTACATATTGCTTTTTGAAGAGGTAACTTTAGAAACCAGTCATATATACTTTTATTTGTGTTCAATTTTAACCCTAAAAGAACCAGAACTTTTTTTTGTGTCGACTTCCACATGAACCCCAACCTTTCCCATCACATTTCTCTCAAATTTTTCTATTTTTATATAAAATATCCCATATTTCTCTGTACTAAATGTACTGATCATGTTGATGTCAATAAAAGCTCAGTGTAAAGTCAAAGGTTATTATATAAAACAGAGAAATAACTTCATCTCATCTGTCAAACTACATGGGTTTGTATGATGATAGTGTTTCAAAGTTCACTACAGAGCCTCTGATCATCCAAGTAAACACATATGATGCCTCTGAAAGTAAATAAACAGTGTTTTATCTGAATTAGCAAGTGTCAAATTTCCCACAAAATATGCAAAACTACATTTAGAAACACAAAAAAAATATAGGGAACATGCTAAAATGTACTAAAATTCAGAATAAAATAAACTAATGCAAAAAATGTGCTAAAAATCCAAAAGGCGGGACCCCTGTTACAGCACCACTGGTGATGCTGTAGTGGAGAAGGTGGAAACATTCAAGTACTGAAGCTGAAGTGGGAGGAACACCCTTCTGTGGTGGTGGTCTCAAAGTCCCAACAGCGTCTATATGGACTCAGACGCCTCAAGAAGTTCAGTCTGAGTCACACAATCATCAAGGCCTTCTACCGTGGGACAGTTGAAAGCTTTGTGCCGCATTGTGTAATAACGGTGCATTTTGGAATAAACGTCCAAAATGTAATAGCGTTTTCATTTAATTTTGTAATAAATTTTGTGACATTATGTAATAAATTATTACATTGTGAGAAGATTATTACAAAAATGTTTATTCTCTAGAAAATGTAATAACATGGTGCATTACATAATAACAATTCTAAAGTTTATTTGTTTGTTATTTGTATTTTACTTTAATTTGGGCATGCATTTTCTTCCTAATTTGCCAGAAAACCCCCTTGAGACTTAAGAGGTTAAACAACGTAAGTGTCTTCTGTTTGTTTACAGAGCTGCTGTGACCAGATAATTTATCCACTAACATTCATTTTAAACTAATATGAAATTAACTCAAAAGGTTAAACAAACAACTACATTTCTATTTCCAAAATATATAATTGGAATTTCAAATTGTCCATGTCTAATTTGTATAATTACCAGCCAAGACATAAACCATCAGCTCTTTGAGTTTTAATGCCACACCACCAAAGCACCTGCTGCTGCAAAATGGAATAAATTATTACAAAATTAAATGAAAAATTTGGGATATTTATTACAAAATGCGGCTCAACAAGCCTCAGTAGCATCAGTGGACGGACAAGGACTGTCAGGCCCTGAGAGAAGGGTAGTGCGTACGGCTGCCCAACCTGGAGGAACTGTACTATCAGCGTCGCCTCATAAAGTCCCTGAGGGTCATCAAGGACCCCACACACCCCCATAACAAACGGTTCACCGTGTTGCCCTCAGGGACGAGATATCAGAGTATAAAAGCGAGTTCGAGCACGAGCAATTTCACAGTAAAAAATTTAAATAAGCAACAAAATGAACAAAAACTGCCAAAGTGATCAGTAAAATGTACAAAAATTAAAATTAAACTAACAAAATAATATGTAACATGAACAAAGTAAGACACTAACAGAACGCAAGTGAAGAAAAATAATAAAATAAATAAACAAAACATAGAACAAATAAACAAAAGTAAGCAACAACGTCAACAGAAACTAACAAATACAAATAATAAATAAATAATAATCACAAAAAAATGTAATACAAATAAAAATAACAAATAATATGAAAAAATGCAACCCCCCCCCCCCCCCCCCCCCAAAAAAAAAATACAAACAAAAACCAAAATGAAGTAGTTAAAAATGACTAGTGTTGTAATTTGGCCTTTTTCTTTTTCTAAACCAGGTGCTTTTTGACATTAGTTCCATCAACAAAATTCTCACTAAAACACAAAAAAAATTAATTTTTCTGAATTTTTAAACTAAACCATCCATTCAGAAACACATCAGGGTTTGAAGGGTTAATGTGATCATTTTGACATCCCTATTAAAAAAACAAAAAACAAAAAAAACAACCCATAAATAATAAATATAAAACGCACAATATTATCCTCTGAAAGGAAACAGAAATATTAAATATAAACTCTAGGAAATTAAAAAATACCTCAGAGCTTGGTCTAAGTGCAGTAGTTGAGGAAATGCACGTCGCTGCTTTCCACCATTGCATGTCACTGAACGGGTTCGTCGGTACCGCTTGGCTTTTACCCACAATCCAACAGCCAGTGAAGCCAGAGGAAAGAGCGAGGCGTGCAGATAGGGTGAGGTGCTCCCTCTCCCATTCACTGGACCACTCATTGCCTGAGGATGACAGAGATTTTCCTGTCTGCGCCCAGCGTTGTTCCTGCTCACAACAGTCTATTCCTGCTCATCCTGCCTCGGAACACAGCTCACACCGCTCCCCTTTTTCTCCTCCACCTCTCGCTCTGTCGCTCTTTAAAATTTGACAGCACACTCCATTACACACTCGTAGAAAAACCCAGCCCGTGACCTTTTTCTTGACCCCGTAAGCAGGAAGCAAATTTAGTTTTTCACCAGTATCTGACAACACAATATACCCAAGATGACTTAATTCACACTTTATTTTATATTTTACTATTATTGCACAGTGTTCAGAGGTCAAACACATAAGGTGGTACAGTTAGAAATGACAGACTGTGGCTTGAGCTTCAGATCATGTGACTGTAATACACTATAATATGAGGAGAAACGACACAAATCTGCAAATCATAGTCTTTAAAAGGCGCCGGTTGGATGATGCAGGAGTTGTTTATTCAGATTTTATTGGCCCCATTCATTTTTATCTGCTTTCCTGTTAGTCCTTTTACTACCGTAATAATATTTATTAAAACGCCTGGTCTTTTTTTTTTTTTTTTTTGTGTCTATTTTTGTCAATAATTGTGTTGAAAGTATGTGTAAATAACTGACACCGTTTTCCCAGAAGAAGTAGAACTTTCAAAATCTGTCAAGTATTTGTCATTCTTATGTCATTAAATACCTACAACTGTGTGTTATAAAGAAAAAGAGGAAGAAAACACAATTGAACACACACACACACACTCATTTGCAGGACCAAGTTTGTAATACTGAAGCAGCGATTGGGTAGTGAGTCTAAACTTATATATATATATATATATATATATATATATATATATATATATATATATATATATATATATATATATATATATTAAAGATAATAATTAGAAAGCTTGAAATATAATTAAATTAAAATAATTAAAAAGTCAATGCTGTAGAAGATGATGGTGTTTCCACGGTAACAGAGCCAAATAGGTCATATCTGATGATATTATTTACATGTATTGATAGGATTAGTGGGTCATCATGTATTAAACAGTTTCTATCAGTAGATGGTTCATGTGTGGACTTAGCTCTGATATTAATGATCATGAAATGTTGCTACTGTTGGGTTTGTGTGTGTTCCTAGTGTCCATAGACAATTGAAAAGTCTAAGCATCATCATCATCATCATCATCATCATCATCATCAGTGGATATGATTGTTTTTCACGACACAGTGTTTTGATGAGATGACAAAGGCTGAAGCGTTGTCAGGACAGAGCAGGTGTAAACAGACAGAGGACGGTGTCACTGCTTACCTGAGCACTAAGAGAAGCAAAGTCCTTCTCTATCCAGGTGATGTGACACTGGTTCTATGGGGGTTATGTGAGGATGGGGAAGTTGACATGGGTTACAGAGAACATACTACGTACATCGTCAATACATCTACAACACAATGAGCCCTGTCCTTCACCCTTAAAGGGACAGTGACTATTTTTGGTCATTTCTGTTACAAGTGATAAAAGACTGGAACAGTTCCGGTCAATAGGTTTAGACCCACTGTGGTCTACAGGGTCTGTAAGCTCTAATGTGGTCTACAGGGTCTGTAAGCTCTAATGTGGTCTACAGGGTCTGTAAGGTCTAATGTGGTCTACAGGGTCTGTAAGGTCTAATGTGGTCTACAGGGTCTGTAAGGTCTAATGTGGTCTACAGGGTCTGTAAGGTCTAATGTGGTCTACAGGGTCTGTAAGGTCTAATGTGGTCTACAGGGTCTGTAAGGTCTAATGTGGTCTACAGGGTCTGTAAGGTCTAATGTGGTCTACAGGGTCTGTAAGGTCTAATGTGGTCTACAGGGTCTGTAAGGTCTAATGTGGTCTACAGGGTCTGTAAGGTCTAATGTGGTCTACAGGGTCTGTAAGGTCTAATGTGGTCTACAGGGTCTGTAAGGTCTAATGTGGTCTACAGGGTCTGTAAGGTCTAATGTGGTCTACAGGGTCTGTAAGGTCTAATATGGTCTACAGGGTCTGTAAGGTCTAATGTGGTCTACAGGGTCTGTAAGGTCTAATGTGGTCTACAGGGTCTGTAAGGTCTAATGTGGTCTACAGGGTCTGTAAGGTCTAATGTGGTCTACAGGGTCTGTAAGGTCTAATGTGGTCTACAGGGTCTGTAAGGTCTAATGTGGTCTACAGGGTCTGTAAGGTCTAATGTGGTCTACAGGGTCTGTAAGGTCTAATGTGGTCTACAGGGTCTGTAAGGTCTAATGTGGTCTACAGGGTCTGTAAGGTCTAATGTGGTCTACAGGGTCTGTAAGGTCTAATGTGGTCTACAGGGTCTGTAAGGTCTAATATGGTCTACAGGGTCTGTAAGGTCTAATGTGGTCTACAGGGTCTGTAAGGTCTAATGTGGTCTACAGGGTCTGTAAGGTCTAATGTGGTCTACAGGGTCTGTATGCATATGTTCAAAAACTACAGGAAAAACCCACATAAAGGCTTCAAACCCAAACACAGGACACCTTGGAGGCCACAGTCACACAGACACACACAGCAGGAGGTAGGAAGGGGTACCATGGTGAAGGATGGTTGCCTCACTGGTGACAGGAAACCTCTCATCCTTCATGGTTCTCACTTCCTCTTTTCTTAAACCCATCTCACTTCCTTCCTGCTCAGTAACTGCTAACAGTTACTAAGGTGGAACTATACGGTGGCTTTTTTTAAAATCGCACCATCACCAAAAAACACGATGACGGTGCAACAAAATTTACAGTGAGCATCTTCAAAACCAGTGGGTAATAAAGTCATATGTGACAGTTCAGTGGTGTCACGTGGACAAACGGACACCGCCATCGCCACCGCCACACAGTGTGGACGTGTTGCTGAAAGTCAACGAGACACCATTTACACCCAGTGTTTTACGGTCAGAGGAGGAGGTTCATAAACACGTTTCCTCTCAGAACATGGCAGCTCAACATCACATCCACCCTCACACAGGAAACCCCTTCCTCTGCTCCCAAAATATCACACACACACACACACACACACACACATATATATATATAAACCAAGCTTAATGAGTGACACACATGGACAAAAACCAGCTACTTGCCTGTTTTACACGCGTTTTGGTACGAAATATGAAGCTCCACATGTCTGTATCCAGATATTTCCATGTCACTGATCTCAATGACTCTCTACTGTGTGTGTGTGTGTGTGTGTGTGTGTGTGTGTGTCATACAGTAGTTGGCCAATACTTAGTGTATGCAATCGCACAGTCACCGCAGATATAATCTACATACAAATACACATACACTGAAATAGGAAGTGAAGAGATGTTAGAAAAGTGGATATGAGCAGCATAAAGGTTTAGGACTCAATGGTTTTTACAAGGACAGGAAGTTGCTTTTTAGTGATCTGGTGTAAAAAGAAAAAGCCAAGGATGGGGACTGTAGAGCGACACAGGAAGACAATCAGAGTGTCTTCAGAAACATCTTTTCATCAGAACAGTTTGACGCAGCAGGAAGTGTTCAAACTCTTTACTTACAAACACACAACGTCTACATATAAAACTAACAGGGTTCAAAGTAGAAGGTTACATATAAGATCTTTTATTTATTTATTGTGAGAAAAATCTACTGTTACACTGCTCTACAAATTATTTATTTTTTTTATAAAGTATTTGCTTCAGACATTAAATGTACTAAATCTTACATACTTTAATAAGATGAATTAGAAAACAAATGACAAAAGTGCTGGTTGGTTCATGTTTTTAATATATGTTTAATATTTTAATAAATAGGAGAAAATAATGACACTTAATTGTCGCCTCTTGAACCATATTTCATTTATAGTCGCCCATTCAACATTATGTTCATCAACTTCTCAGAATTCAGAACATGAGTATTTTTATGTATTTTTTTTATGATTTTAGAATAATTCTGAAATTAAATGTCCTGTTTTTAATAAAATATTTTCATGGATAATGAAGCCATTGTTCTTTTATCAACTGTTTTTAAATAAATAATTAATGAAAAAAGTATAAAAATTAATATATAAATAAATGAAAAAAAAAATCCTAATGGGACAAAGACGTTTATAAAAGGTAGTACCCCAAAATAAAGGTCAAAGGTCAATTCTGTATAGTGAGCATAGCACATTTATTTTAGGGCTAATTATACTTAAAATCAAAGGTCATTCTTTTACTTTTAATGCATTTCTTTAATACGTCCCATAGGATGTTAACGTCCATCCTTTGGCTCAGACAGAAGTGGTGTAATGTCATTTAATAAACACAAGGGGCCAGTGCAGGTCTACAGCCAGACCACTGGCCACTACTCCTGTAATGATCCAGTATGAGATGGCAGCTCTGTCCAAGTAAGGCCATGTTCACATTGTTAGCCCAAGCCTCTTTAAATCTCAAAGCTGGGTCGAACATCAATCACAGAGACGCCGACAAGACATGAAACAGAAGGAGAGCGTGTGTGAGGTACGAGAGATGAAAAACAAAGGTTCAAAAAGCACTATAAACCCTGCAACAGCCACATCATCTCCAGGCAAAAGATGCTGCAGTGAGGATAAAGTATAAAATGGGAGTCATAAAAAAAAAAAAAAAAAAAGAAGAAGAAGATTGGATATGAAAAAGGTGGACAGCCGCGAAAAAAGAAGTCTGAGGAGAGTATAAACACCAGAGAAGAAGTTCATTCAGGCTGCGAGTCAACTACAAGACAATAAGAGTGTTTGTAGCTGTCATTTTGGAAGCGATCCTTTTTCCTGGAAGCGGGAGCAGCAGAAGCACCTGTATGATTTCAATGGTGTGACAGCTGTGATAGAACACAGAGAAAATACAGTGTGACGGCAGCAGTCCAAACATCCACCAGCTCTCATTAGAGTTCAAACAAATAGCCTGTACTTTTAACAGTGTCTACTCAAATACACTGTTGCTACCAGTTGGTTTTACTGCACAGGTGTCAAACATAAGGTCCGGGGACCAAATCTGGCCCACCCAAAGAGTTCAATCTGGCCCATAGGATGAATAAGAATGAAGATATTAACAGTGTTTTTCTTCTTTCTATCAGGCAGCGACAAGCTTTACATGTAAACAACAAAGCTAAATATCTGGGACATATAATTAATGATCAATTGTGATGATGATGATTTTAAAATATGAGCCCTCTCAGACCCTCAGGTCCTCGGGTAGCAAGCCTTTAATTGTCCCCTAGAGTTACCACGAAAATGTATGGTGAGGCTTCATTCAGTTTTTATTTCCCCAAACTATGGAACAGTCGACCTGAGGATCTGAGGTCCGCTGTGAGTGTTCATATTTTTAAGGGTAAACTGAAAACCTACCTTTTTAACTTAGCGTTTAGTTGAATTTTAATCTTAACAATATTTTATTCTAATATTTTATGTATTTACTTTTATTTTTTTTTTTTTACTATTATTTAGTTTTGTATTTATTCTATTCTTTTTAACTCTGTAAATATTTTAACTTGTCCTACAATTGCGGGATAATGGGGGGGAGGTCTCATGTAAAGCACTTTGTGCTACATGCACCATGTATGAAAAGTGCTACATAAATAAAGTTTGAGTGATTGATGATGACCTGTATAGACAGTGCCAATATGCTGGTATGGAAGTTTTACTGGTGCACTGATAATGTTAAATTAGCCTCTTCAAGGCATATTGCACCCCTCTCTATGCTGCCCCTCTGTGGTCAAACTATAAAAAGGGTAGCCTACAGAAACTACAACTGGCATATAATGATGGGTTGTGTATTCAAGCCCAGGTGGATCAGTGCAAGTGAGTTGTTCTGTGGTGTTAAGGTGAACACGTTCCAATTTAATGTATAAATTTATCTGCAGATTTGATAACACTTATAACCAAATTATTTTTGCTGTTGATTAACCCTGCTTTTAATGCTGTGCGACACCAGTCGTTTATGTGGTTTATGGACAAGTATCTTTTATGAGTGTGTTTTCATGTTTTTATTATTTTTAATGTTTTTATTATTTATCCCCGTCTTCTTTCTTTTTATTATGTGGGTGCATATGTCTGTCTTTTTGTATCTGGACCTTGAGTCTGCAATAAAAGTTGATGATGATGAGTGTAAAAAGGATTTGAATTCAGGTTCTACATACAGAATAATTAGATCTCAGTTAATTCATACCAGTAAAATATTATCAGAATTACTTATAAAGAACAAAAACTGCAGATTTAAAAAAAAAAAAAAGTTCAAAAGTCAAATTACATGAAAATCTGCACATTAACAAAACATCCTTTTACAAAAACTTGAATAAATACCTAAACAAATATGAACCACCTGAAATATCTAAAGAGAAGTAAGCATCATTTTACAAATATTCTGCCTGTTACTAAAAGTTTGGTGTATTTGTAATTGTTCTGCACATGTGCAAATGACAAACTGAGGCAGAAAATTGTTAAAATTGAACTTTTAAGACATGTCAACGTGTTGATGTTATTCACATTTTGAGGGAAATATTATTATGTATTAGGGCCACATGTGAAGAAGAAAATATTTTTGATATGACGAGATTAGAATCAAAATTTCAAATTTAATCTCGAAATATCAAGAATAAAGACGACTTTAACAACCAACCATTCCGTAGCTGCAGGGTCCGTGTACCTTTTGATCCTTTAATATTTATAGTTTAAAGTCTAGAGGTTCTTCTATGTTTTCTTTGAACCAGCATCAATCAACCGTATCATATAAAGATGCCAGCGTCAAATTATTATAATTGCTGATGGTGGTGGCCGTCTGTCGGTGAAATAGGTCTGGGGTGTACATTTTTGGAATAAACGTTTACATGTACTTTACTTTTTTGTGTTAATTTAGGTTTTCGGTCAATTTTAGTGGATTTTAGCATGTTTTATATATTTTTTTCTCCACATATTTTATTTTTCTTAGTGTATTTTGTGGGAAGTTTGATTAAAAAAAACAACAACCCTGAGACAAAACAGTCAATCAACATAAGTCAGTTTGATCATGATTAATCAATGTAACTACCAATGTAACCCTGTGATTAATCTGATTAAAACATTTTATCATTTGTCAGCCCTAACATCCATCCATCCTTAGACATATAGATATGTATATGTATTGTGCATTCACTACTGCCATGCACTTCTACTCGGATGCTAACTGAATTTGGTTGCTCTGTATTCGTACATGGATGGATCAATGACAATAAAATGGAATCTAATCTAATCTATGAATGTTTTCTTATGTTTGGGGTCATTTCATGTAAGATATCCTTATCATAATCACAGCACTTCAATCAGGAACAGACCTAGTAAAGTATAAAAAGG
>CM035804.1:39336039-39433539 GCA_020466265.1 Siphamia tubifer
GATGATGATGATGATGATTATTATGATTATTATTATTATAATTACTATTATTAGTATTATTACTACTATTACTACGACTAATAATAATAATAATAATAATAAACTTTATTTGTATAGCACCTTTCATACAAAAACTGTCGCCCAAAGTGCTTCACATTGATTCAAAATTTAAATACAATTTTAAGACAAGGGTGAAATAAGAACTACATTAAAAAGTGAATGCACAAATGTATAAAATTACAAAAGTACAAGATAAACTGATTATACATACATTATAAAACTTCAATAAATAATAAATAAAATGATAAAAGTACAGATAAACTGATTATACATACTTATAATATCAACTCCATTTCTGGTACTTATAATGTCCTGCAACTTAAAGAATGTACATTTATATTTCTGCACTGCATCATCAAGACATAAAATATGCTAATCATACAGTAGCTAATGACGCAATCACACCCACATAGTGAAAGAACTAGTGTCTGGAGAGTAGAGCAAGTCCTGCAGGCACCATCCATGGATCTAAGAGTCCACTAAAAACATCCATGACAGGCGACCCAAACGTCAGCGGTGTTTCTGCTCATAGAAGCCTGAGGACACGCTGGACACTTCAGTGACTCACTGCTCATTCTCCAGTTACAAAGTGGTGTAATGATACTAACTGATGGAGACATCACTGTCATCTAATACACAGGCATCTTTCACTTAAATGTAGAGTCCAAGATGTTTTCCTGGAGCATTTTCTACTATATTACTTAAAATCCCCTTCACAACCTGATTACAACCAATTAATTAAATGCTCTAGTGATGTGCGGATCGATCTGAAAATATTGATACATCAGATATCAATACTTTTGATACTTACAGTAAGTAATTTGAGGTAAGGTATATCCTTAACAGGAATATGGTGTAAAAGTAACTAAACTGGTGAGATGTTGTGTAAACGACAGGCAGTTGGTGGAACTACTTTTTCTTCCGCCTGGGTAAGTGTGTTCAACAGCATGTCAGATTTTGACGCACTGGAAGTGACAATGCGCCGCTGTGTCATGCGTAAGCACAGCAGAGAGAGTGTTTTTCAAAGGCAGGTATCAATTTCCATGTATGAGTTTCCATTTTGTATCATATTTGATACATTGGGTCTTAATGCTCAAATATTATTATTTTTTGAGCAAACAAAAACAATTATAACTAGAAAAGAACTCTGAGAGCGCAGACCTCCATGAAGAGAGGTGAGGTGGTCCAGAATAGATCCCATTAAAAGTTTAGTGAACGTAGGTCAAAGGTCAAGGTCACCAACAATGTGCTTTCACAATGATCAGAGATAGGGCAAATCACGAATTTCATTTTCAGTCCTGCATGTAGCTCCTTTTTCCTCTCACTGTTGATGTGCATTGACATCTAAACCTTGAAGAATGAATCCTTAAGGTCAAAGGTCGAGGTCACAACAAAGGTAAAAATACAATTTTTGATCTAACTTTTGAACTATTTATCTTACAGACTTCCAATGAGCACCAAAATGCTGTTCTTTCAAATCTACATCTTATGTGAATAGATTTGAGCCTTTTGTTTGTTGTTGATCCAAGAGGTCAGGGGTCACAATGTCAATGTAAAAAATGTACTGAGCTGTTGCATGGTTGTGGTCCATATATTCTCCTTCTACTACATCTCCTTCAAGTCTGACGGTTTTATTTAGTTTTTGTTCTTCTTCTACTGTGTCAACTGGGACATGCTAACCACAAAAGGGCATGTAGCGCCACCTAGCGTCTGGGAGTGGAATGGTAATTTGAATTTCCTTGAGTTGTGGGAAACTCCAGTTAAGTCCTTAATCAGAGTAAAGCAATAATTTGAATTTATATGTGCATGTAAACATACTCGATGGATCATAAACTTCAGAATATGTTTTGAAGTAGATCTGAGGCCAATATTCCTTTGGACTAAAACCTATTCTACTATTAAATCTAAGAATTTCACATTGTGACCCCAGACTTATCTTGGAAACTTGAGCCAACCAGCATTTAAGACTTAAGTTTTCTTTATCAGCAACACACATGTGGGAAGAATTCATTAGTTTTATTCTGGAAACATTTTACTTGTCGACAGCATTAGCCACGTCATTGTTTGAGCTGCAGCTTCAGTGTCAGAAAAAAGTAGTGACTTATAGTCCGGAAAATACGGTAATCAAATGACAATGGTCAGACACTACCTCTGTCACATTTGAAGCATTTTAAAGAAAAATCAAATGGATATCTTATTTGAATAAAAATGTATTTATTTCAGGAACAAAATGCGAATGAAAGGGGCGAAATCTTTTAGGCTACTTACATGGGTACTCCCTTTTTATTTTTTCTACTTGTACCAATCTATTTTTAGGTGCATATGCAAGTGAAATGCTTCTACTGGAGAGCCCTGCAAGTGGAAAGTTGTTATAGTTTCTTTGTAACTGGCCTACATTTTAGAAGAGGTGTGAACATTGTGATTCAGGTCGTGGATCATGAGTGTAGTATAACCCATAGAGATCCAAAGAGCCACCAGTGATACAAACCATCAACAGATATACACTGGTTAATACCGGTTGATCCACTAATCCTAGTCAATCCATGCAAATAATTGGTGTAAAATATAGTTATTCATGTTTTCATGATTGTAGAAGCCATTTCCTATATTTTGTTACTTCTATTAATTTGCATTTGTTTTAAGTCTGTGCCTTCGATAGGTCAGAGGTCACTGCTTCTATAGGTCACAGTGCACTATAAATTGGAAGGAGACCTGGAGCAGGTGTGGCTGATAAGGAGCAAAGCTTTTTACCGTGGCTGTCGGACTGTGACTTAGCTGGCTTGTTGATCCATTTCATTTAATTTTTATTTATTTATATTTGTTGGATGCTATTTAAAAGAAAAGAAAAAATTTCAACAAACTGGTCATTTTGGATTTCTGGTCAGACCACAAGTAATAGGAATCCTTAGTCACCACCAAATAGCAACAAACCATTGGATTTAACTACAGGATAAATTGTCAGTACAATGATCAGATATGACCTGTTATGATGTTCAGAGGCTCCGAAGTTACCATGGAAACACAGTCGTCTTGTAGAATATTGTAAAACTCATGGAGTTGGATCAATGACAGTCGATGGAGACACTTCTTTTTACATTCAGTTATCAATATCTTTGCTAAAAAAGTAACTTTTTCTTTAATTTTTGCACATTCTTTCCCATGTTATTTATTATTTTGCAAGTATGGATTAGTTTTTTTTCATTTTGTTGCTTATTTTGTTTATTTTTCTACATTTTTCTTTTTCTTTAATTTTGTGTCTTTGTTCACGTTACTGATTATCTTGTTGGTTTATTATTCATTTTTCTTAATTTTTCTTGATCACTGTCTTTTTGTTTTGGTTCATTTTCTTGCTTACTTTACACAACCAAAATGAAAGCACATTCTGACGTCACTTTTATCGAGTAGATTCTGTAGTTTGTTTGTACAGTGCACACAAAACAGAGGATAATACCTTCTAAGCAAATAGTAACATGTTGTCTGTCAGTGCTGAGAGGTGAACTATTTTCAACTTTGACCTCTTGGGTGATATGCGTGGGGGGGGATAAGGGTTAATACCCATCCTTTATCAGACGTGCCATCTGTCCCATCGGTTTATCCTATTAGATCTATTGCACATACATGTTCAGAACCAACATGTGCATTTACAGAAACAAATGGATTCTTAATACAACACAAAAAGGTTGTAAAAAAATAAAAACTTCCAAAAATTTAAAATTAAATCCTCCACTGTATTACTCTAAAGTCACCACATGCAACACCAGCTAACATCCCTGACTGGCAACAGCAAATGTCAAGTGACAAGGTGTTGGTTTTACACTAAATGGCATGAAGTTAAAGGTGGACACTACAGGAAATACAACAGAGGAAGCACAGGATTAGCACTGATGCTACAGGAAATCCTCCACTGGCATCTGGAATATTAATAGCACTAGCAAGGATAGCGGTAAGATGATAGGCAGCCCAGCGCCTGGACGGTGACATCAGGCCATAATGGTGTTGTATAAGATCCACAGTGGCAGGAGTGGTCAATAAAAAGAGGGGAAAAAATGGCAGGAAAGGGTAAGAAAAGTACAACAGACAGAAAAGGAAGGATGAAGAGATAAGTGTGAGAGATAAAGGAAGCAGAGGGAAAGGAAAAAAAAAACAGTGGATGTGGGTGATATAAACAGTGAGGTCATAAGAGTTGAGACTGCAGTGGAAATGTGGAGCACTATATATACTGTGATTATGCTCCATAAACACAGAAACAACAACAACACCACCTATGACTCATTTTATTCCACTACAATAGGATTCATATCCGGGAACTTGTCTGTTTCAGAGTTAAAAGCTTTTATACAAACCCCAACGGTGCAAATAATAGCATTTAATTTGCATTTTCTTCCTTTTTTTTCCTCTTACAAATCAGCATGTGCATCTCATACACACATGACAGTATTAAACCACTTTATGTATCCTTCCCTTTGAATACCATGAATAATATGGGTTTAAAATTCAGCAACTCGTCCTCTTTAAAAAGGTGCTGTATGTAGGTATTTTGTTTCCACTAATGATAAAATGGTCCCTACTGTGACCAGTCCTTAAGGACTTATGTTCATTTTAAATACTGATATCACTGACAGTCGTAGAACAAGCAGAGTATTTGTATTTGAAAAGCTCAGTGTCAACACCTAAATAATGTTTATGTTGTCATTTGGTGTTTTGGTTAATGCTACACCCATCACCCATCGACCAATCACAATGGTAGTAGTATTTGTTCATCCAGGTTGTCAGATTCCCTTGAGCTGCATTTAGAACATTTATGATTCAAAATATCTGTCATTTTGAAACCAAAAAAGCCTTTTATTATTCACAAACACATCTTAACAAAGTGAGGAAAAAAAACAAGTATATGTTCAGGATATGTTTTTGAGCTGAGTGAACCGGAGCTTTAGCAGAGGAGCTGGGGTGTTAGCCACTGAGCGAACCGGGGCTTTAGCAGAGGAGCTGGGGTGTTAGCCACTGAGCGAACCGGGGCTTTAGCAGAGGAGCTGGGGTGTTAGCCACTGAGCGAACCAGAGCTTTAGCAGAGGAGCTGGGGTGTTAGCCACTGAGCGAACTGGGGCTTTAGCAGAGGAGCTGGGGTGTTAGCCACTGAGCGAACCAGAGCTTTAGCAGAGGAGCCGGGGTGTTAGCCATTGAGCGAACCGGGGCTTTAGTAGTGGAGCCGGGGTGTTAGCCATTGAGCGAACCAGGGCTTTAGTAGTGGAGCTGGGGTGTTAGCCATTGAGCGAACCGGGGCTTTAGCAGAGGAGCCGGGGTGTTAGCCACTGATGTATTTAATGTATTTTGAATAAATGTGTGTATGTAGTGTGTTGCTGTATAATATAAAACATTTGTACAATGTCTGTCTCCATCTATACTGTAAAAAAAAATAAAAATCAAGGTGGTTTATCTTATCAAGGAAAGTTCACCAGCTGCCTTAAAAATGTGACTTAACTTCAAGACAAACACATTTATTTCATTGTCGACATGTTCCAAATAAAGATTTTAATTTTTTTTAGAAATCCTGTTCCCTGAGCACTAAGGTCAAAGGTTATATTCCTCTGTGTACTAAAGTGCAAACTCATGATAATATGACAAAGAAAAAAGAAAAAAAAGAAAGATCAAACACCAAAACGGTGATGCAACACAGTTCAACATCACATGAAATTCTACCAAAAAATAAAAAAATAATTTAAAAAAATTGGGTTGTTGAAGAGCAGAGGAGTGAGACTCAACAGCATCAGTATTCATATTAATGAGAAGTACAAAGGATCAGAGGGACTGGTTTGGAACACTTTCCTTAAATCGACCCTGAGAGAAAGAAACGTGAAACTATGGCAACTGTGTTTGCTCCGTCTCCATCTCTCAGCATCGTCTTTGTAAGAAAAGAGGCAAGGCCACGCACACACAGGAAAGATCTGCTCCAAAAACACGTTCACAGGTAACATGTGCTTCATGTGCTCGAAGCCTTCACTTCATAATCTGATCTAGTCCTGAACATTTATCCTGCACCAGAACTGCTGCGTCTACATCCATTCTGAAAGTGATTTATTACAATGGCCTTTAAAGGTTGACAGTGTAGCATGTGACTGTAATATTGCAGACCTTTCCCCAACACGCAGACTTATCTAGAGGATAACGTGCGGGGAACTAGATTATAAATGAGTCTAAAAACAAACCAATAAACGTGTGTGAAAGAAACTGAACATCCACCAAGTACGGAAGCAAATCTGTTTCATGAGTTTTTGAATTGTAATTGTTTGTTTATTTTAGAATTTTCTTCAATTGTGTTCAAATATGTGTCTTACTTTGTTCATGTTAAATATTATTTTGTTAGTTTAAGATTCATTTTTGTTCATTTTACTGATCACTTTGTCAGGTTTCAGTAATTTTGTTGCTTATTTTATCTTATTTTAGTCTCAGGACTTAAAGGGTTAATGAACAACCAGTGAATTCTTGGTAACACTTTACATTATGGCGGTAATTCTATGGTAATTTTGATGTAATTTCATTGTAATACTGCCTTTGTAACTGCTTAATGGATCGCTAATGTGTTAACTCTATGGTAATTGTGATGTAATTTGTGACAAGATAATTAAATTGTATGAAATGTGCCTGTTGTACCACATATATTTAACACACTGGCTTACTGTATGCTAACATAGCTGCTACTGCTAGCTAAGCCCGCTAACTTAATTATATAATAGCTAATTTGAATAGCTGCTTTTCCCTTGTTTAAGCACAAACTGTATATTTTACAGACATGTTTCCATGGGTTTCAGATCCTTCAGTGTTCTAAGGAATTATTGAGCTCAATTAGAAACATGGCTTCATAGCATCCGTACTTTGTAGAAACTTTTCCTTTTTATCTTTTCGGAGGTTCGCTGAAAAATTACCAGTAATAATTATCACCTTATTAATGATCCATTATTTGTAATAAGCAGTTACAAAGGCATTATTACCATGAAATTACATCAAAATGACTATATAATTAGCACCTTATTAGCGATGCGTAATGTAAAGTGTTACCAAATTGTCTTAATTGAACCATTACCTGTTAGAGGTCAGGAACCCAATTATACTTAATATTGATAGAATATTAAGTAACGGAATTAGTGATGAAATACGAACAGTGCTTGTTAGATTTTTTTAGTTTGTTTGTTTCAGACATCTTTTGGATAATTACACAAGTACTGGGTTAAATTGACCTAGGAACACCATTGTACAGGCACCATTGACAATGTTAAGCCTAGTGGGAAACCAGTAGTTGACCGTCTTCCTGCATCAGCGTCACATGACTGACTTGATTGGCTGGCTTTTGGTTTAACTTGGGATAGAATCGATTACTTATACTCTGTGTCCCGGATGTGTGATCTGAATTTTTTGCAGCTGAATTTGTGTGTTTAAAATGTTTTAATTTTTTCTTAATTCCAACTTCATGAACATAGATTAATTCAGAGACAAAAAAAGATCAATTTAATTTCAATGTAAAAAAAAATAAAAAAAAAAATCAGATGCTTAATTTCAAAATTGAAAATGTGATTAAACAGATTTGTTTCCATACACCAGTCTGCACACACAATAAGAAACAACCTGATATGTGAATGAGATGAGGAGCGCTATGAGAGCCTAGCGACGCCGAGGACAGGGTAACCATGACAACTAGGCCTGGAGGAGCCATGAATGGATGGAGGAGGGGATGGAGGGACTATCTAGATGGATGGATAAGGAGTCTGATGGACATCTGTTTACAATCTAGTAGATATTAAGCGTTTTAGAAAATATAATTTGTGATCTCCATATGGACACTGTAACGATTCAACCCACCAGATTCTATTGTTTTTCACTCATTTTTCTGCTGAGGACACTGAAGAATATAGGATTTTTAACCCATTAAAAACCCAAAAATAAACCATCAACCAAAAGCATCTAATCACCAAAACAGTTTAACCCTTTAAGCCCTGATGTGTCAGCACTGACACGTTCTGAATTAATGGTTTAGTTTAACTCTCAAACCCCGACAAATCAGCTGGTGTATTGTAAATAATAGCATTTAATTCACATTTTCTTCTTTGTGTTCTTACAAAACAGCCTGTGTGTTTTAAATAATAGCATATAATTCACATTTTCCTACTTGTTTCTTGTTTCTAGTCGATGTTAAGTGTTTTAGAAAATATAATTTGTGATTCAATTCACCAGAATCTATTATTTTTCAGTCATTTTTCTGCTGAAGGCACTGATGCACTGTTTAATCCTTTAACCCCTGAAGTGTTCGGGCTGACGTGTTCTGAATGGATGGTTTAGATTAACCCTCAAGTATTCCTCTAAGAATGGCCTTTATTAAACACCAAGTAGGCAAGAAACAAACAAATGACCTGATTATCCTCAACCCAGAATATGATTGAGCTAAAAACAGAACTAAACAGAGGTTGTAAAAGTACTCACATTTTATACTTAAGTATACGTACAGCTACTTGTGTGGAAAAATAGTGTGGTAAAAGTAGAAGTACTGAGTCAACTCCTTTACTGAAGTAAAAGTTAAAATAAATAAATAAATAAATACAACTTCTGAATTGTAATAAAGTAAAACATCAAAACTGTTTAGTTTTTTTGCCATAAATTAAATAAGAATTATTGAAATAGGAAAAATAGTATCCAAAAATAAAGCCTTTAAAAGTGTCTTACTGTGTAGATAATATGTTTGTGGGACAATATAAAGATTAAAGATTAAACAGGAGATAAAAAAAATACATAATTCTGAGATAAAAAGTCATAATTATGTCATAGAATAAGGGGTGTCAAAGTCATTTTAATTCAGGGGCCACATTCAGCTAAATTTGACTGAAATGGGCTGAACCAGTGAACTAATAACATACAGTAATAATACTTAAATAATGTCAAATCCAAAAATGTTTCAACATTTTAGAGAGAAAAAAGTCAAATTAAATCATGAAAATGTTTACATTGACAAAGTATCCTGTCAAATAATGTAAATAACATGAAACAAATACAAAAAATAAGCCTAATTTGAACAAAAAAAATTGTTAAAACGCTTCTTAATATTTGTTCACAGATTATTCAAACATTTTGTGACATTATACTTTGTTTTAGTGTAAATATGTAAAGATATTTACATTTACAAAGAGGAAAAAATTGGAGTTGTGAATATTTTTAGATTATTATGACAATATTTTACTGGTTCTGACCCACTTCAGATTTAATTGGTCTGAATGTCAAACCTGAACTAAAGTGATTATCAATACCTTATTATCTATTTTTGCATTTCACAAATTTATCCCAAGGGCCAGACTGGACCCTTGGGCAGGCCAGATTTGGCCCCCGGGCCTTATGTTGGACACCTGTGTCATAGAAAGTCATAATTTCTCTCCACTGGTTTACAACTTATTTTTCGTACTGTCAGATCAGTTTGAAAAAGTGTATTCTGAGAATGTAATGAGTATAAAGTACAGATATTAATGAACAAATATAGGAAGTAAAATTACAAAGTTGCCAAAAAAATAAATAATCAAGTAAAGTACAAATACCTAAAAAAGTAACAAAGTACTTAGTTACTTCCCATCACTGGACCTCGCAATGCACTTTTGTCCTCTGTAGGGGACAAATGTTTCATAGTTTTACTGAAAAAAAAAAAGTTGTCAATTTCAAATAATTAAAAGTACCGATACCTAAAAAAAATGGACTTAAGTATCGTAACAAAGTACTTTTACTGACTTACTTTCCACCTCTGGCAGTTAATCTATGTGTTTAAGTCACTTGTGAGCGGACCATCGGTACCACAGTAATCAGTGAACCATCAGCCAGTAAACTGCTGTCTTCTTCCTAAGCTCCTAAGGTCAATAGTTTGATCAAATGTCCCTGGAGGTGACATGTGGACATGCTGAGAGCAAACACTGGCTCTATGTGAATATGAAAGACAAACATGGATTATGTCAAACATGTACGGAGGCTAATGTTAGTGCTTTACAAAAAATACTATGATCAGAAAGAGTCCAGAGGAATGTGCAGCGATGGCTCGACTCCAGCTGTGATTTGATTTGACTTTTATTGATTCTTTTTATACTGTACAGTGTCCTACAGTGACAGGAATAAAACATGAATAAATAAATGAAACAAAATACGATTATTATTATTATTATTAAATACAAATATATGAACATAAAGTTATAGGTTAGATAATCACCCTTATCTCACCGATTGAAGGTTTCTGGTTCAATTCCCAGTTGGATCAGACCTATTCTTCTATTTCAGATAAATATGTAGTTTGTCATTTCACACAACTCCCCCCCTTTTTTCTCTTCTTTTTTTTGTTTTTTCTCTTTTTTCCTTTTTTCTCTTCTTTTTTTGTTTTTTCTCTTTTTTCCTTTTTTCTCTTCTTTTTTTTGTTTTTTCTCTTTTTTTTAATTTTTTCTCTTTTTTCTCTTCTTTTTTTGTTTTTTCTCTTCTTTTTTTATTTTTTCTCTTTTTTCTCTTCTTTTTTACCCCTTTTCCTTCATTTTTGTATTCTTCCCCTTTTTCCTTTTTCTCTTCTTTTTTTAATTTTCTCAGTTTTTTTTTCTTTTTCCTCTCTTCCTTTTTATTTTCCTCCCTTTTCTCTCTTTTTATCCTGTTTTCTCTGCTTTTGTTTTCACTCCTTCCTTTTTTGTTTTCTTTCCCCATTTCCCCCCTTTATTCTTTTTTATTCCCCTTTTAAAAAAACAATTAATTGATGTTCTATTAGTTTATAACTAACATTGTAATATTATATATATATATATTTTTATTTTTTTTTTACAATCCCAACAAAGGAAGTAACATGTACTTCTCAGACAGTACAAAGTACTTTTAGCTATGCAGTATAGAAATAGAAATAGAAAGAGAAAGCCTTTAGTATCATTTTACATCAGTAAAATTAAATTATGGGTACTGCTCCACTGGGAAAATATTAATTGTTAAATATTATAAATATAAATAAATATACAAATTAAAAACAACGTAAAATCAGTGCGGACAGAATAAAAGTACAAGTAGCGATGCTATGGGGGGAGGGGGGGCTGTAGATGTTTGCCCTTTTGAGCCCACTATGAATTACAGAAAGAGCTTTTTTCTGAATTAAACTGCTTCTCCGTGTTGGTTAGAACTCACTTTATGCAGGTTTTTATTTATGATGCTTGCCCTAAAATAACAGATTTAATATGAGATTTAATGACCAGCAACTGCAGCAGGGAGTTTTAATGTTCACATCATGACGACTGTAGCTGGAACACACTGCATTTTCCACTTGTGTGAACACGGATTTGGTGAGAAATAATAATAATAATAATAATAATAATAATAATAATAATAATAATAATAATAATAATAATAATAATAATAATAATAATAATAATAATAATAATAATAATAATAATAATAATAATTAAAAGATTCTTTTTGTCTCCTTGTGAAAAATGAAAAACAAAAAAGTATAACAGCATCCCACAAGTGCAGCAAAAGCTGGGGGTGGTGTGTGTGTGTGTGTGTGTGTGTGTGTGTGTGTGTGTGTGTGTGGTGGGGGGGGTCAGTAGAGGTTATACAGTGTACACAAAAGCATCCTAAGATTTAAAGCTCCCTTCAAGCACAGAGGCAGGCTGGGTAATTGCACTGTAAACCATCCCTCTGGGTGTGTGTGTGTGTGTGTGTGTGTGTGTCCACGTCCACTACCAACCCCCAGGTCCCCACACTTCTAAACTGCTCCATTTACATCACTTTCAGATGATAATAAAAGCAGATGAGTAGACAACCAGAGCAATCAGAACTGATCACCCCCCCCCCCCTTAACCCCCTTAACACACACACACACACACACACACACACACACACACACACACACACACACACACACACAGGCTTCCATGTCTCATAAGGACCACGTTTGTTATCATCACTCACAGTTAAAGTAGTTATTGGGCAGCGAGTGTGAAGACCTTTTATTTTTATAAATTAAAAAAAAAATGAATATAAAAAAAAAAATACGACATTAAAAAATTTCAAACTAGAAATAAAAATAAACAAGTACATAAGATAGTAATCAAAAAAAGAAACACATATTGAAACATTTGAAAACTACACGTTTTGTTTGTAAACACAAACATGTAAACACTTAAAAAAAATTATATTAAAAAAAAATTATATATATATATATATATATATATATATATATATATATATATATATATATATATATATATATAAAGTAAACACATCATCATAATACACATTTGCACTTTGCACCTGTTTCTCCCGATGGGGAAACATTATGGGGACTTCCAGAAACAACAAATTAGTGGGTTTATAGGGCATCATCATTTGCATAAATCTGTGTACTTTACACATTTATATTTTACTAATGGGGACCTGAATTTACATATAACCCTTGTGGGGGCCTGTATTTTAGTCTCCATGGTGTGACTGTGTAAACAGATCAATGTCCCCATAAAGATAAGAACCCAAGCACACACACACACACACACACACACACACACACACACATAAAAAGGCTGAAATCCCCCCTCCGGGTCTGCAGAGGTAATCATAACAAGCTCTGTTAGCTGCTGCGAAGAGTAAGGAGCCATTTTAATTTGTGTTCAAACCGTCTGGAGAGGCTCAATTAAGTTACTGCATAAACACGACTCAATGACTCACACCAGATAGGATTTGAAGGTGTGTGTGTGTTGTTTGGGTGAAGCCTATTTAATAGTTGTTGTTTTTTTCCATTTTACTGTATCTAGATCAGGGGTGTCCAAATCCAGTCCTCGAGGGCCGGTGTCCTACATGTTTTAGATATTTCCCTTTTCCATATGATTCAGTTTAACTCTTTAACTCCTGAGACTTTAGCAGTTCACAGTAAAAAAATAATTAAATTCAGCAACAACATGAACACAAATGGCCAAAGTCATAAATAAAATGAACAAAAATGAATAATAAACTGACAAAATAATTAGTAACATGAACAAAGTAAGACACAAAGTTTTTGTTCATTTTGTTGCTCATTATTTTTCTTAAATTCTGCTCCATTTGTGTCTTACTTTCTTCATGTTACTAATTATTTTGTTTATTATTCACTTTTTGTTCATTTTATTGATACCTTTCACCATTTTTGTTCATGTTGTTGCTTATTTTAATTCTTTTTTTTACTATGGAACTGCTAAAGTTTCAGGAGTTAAAGGGTTAAACTGAATCATATGGAAGAGGGAAATATCTAAAACATGTAGGACACCGGCCCTCGAGGACTAGATTTGGACACCCCTGATCTAGAATATTGTTTTTGCGGGTTTGCATGTGTCAGAACAAAGTCTGCCCCACTTGCATAATAATGAGGCCAATTTTCCGTTCCACACCCATGTTAACAGACTAACTTTCCTTGAAGAGCTGTTTATACATAACTGATGAACACAACACAGTACTCCACTATTCACCAAAAGCTATTGATTCGTTGAGAAGCACACCCATTCAATACACCTTTTTGTCACACTTCACATGACCTTGCTGTAAAAGTAGCTTTAGCAGATACGACAAAAGGCGTCGAGCTTTCAGTCTGTCCTCGCCTCTGACTGACAAAAAGTTTACAGAAGGGAAAGAAGTTCAGCTCGAAACTTTTGCAAGAACAAAAGTGAAGAGGCAAAAAAAAAAAAAAAAAAAAATGGGGCGAAGCAGTCAAGGGCGGGTGCTTAACAAATCGTTAAATAGCCCGGCATTATTGGGACTTTAAGACACAATGATGAATTAGACTTTTAAGAGGAAGTGCTGAGGAGTAGTGATGGAAGATACGCTGTGAGGAAGATGCTGTAGTGGTGATGATGAGGGGCGGTGGGAGCGTAAAAGAGGGCATCTTCAAGCCTCACTGCTTTTTCTCATTTAGAAAGTGTGAGTGTGTGTCTGTCTGCGTATGTGTGTGCGTCATCAGGTTTCCCTCCCCCATTGTCACTGTTTAAAGGGGACATATCATGCCCATTTTCCACCAGTGAACACAGTTCCCTGGTGTCACAGTGACCTGTTCGTCACATGCTTTGGTCAAAATACTACATGGATGAAGAGCAGCAGCCTCTTCAAACAGACCCTTTAAGACACTCAGCGACCGCTACAACTGACTCCGCCCCTCTGTTCTGCACACTACCAACAGGAAGTGAAAGAGTTAGAAGAGAAAGAAATGGAACCTGAAAAAGGCCCCACCCCCATGCTAGCTCCACCCTAACCATGTTAGATGACACAAAAGAGGAACCACAGACCCCACCCCCATGCTAGCACCACCCTAACCATGTTAGATGACACAGAAACAATAACCACTGGCCCCACCTCATGCTAGCTCCACCCTAACCATGTCAGATGACACTGAAGAGGAACCACAGGACCCGCACCCATGCTAGCACCACCCTAACCATGTTAGATGACACCGAAAGAATAACCACTGGCCCCACCTCATGCTAGCTCCACCCTAACCATGTCAGATGACACTAAAGAGGAACCACAGGACCTGCACCCATGCTAGCACCACCCTAACCATGTTAGATGACACCGAAAGAATAACCACTGGCCCCACCTCATGCTAGCTCCACCCTAACCATGTCAGATGACTCTAAAGAGGAACCACAGGCCCCACCCCATGCTAGCACCACCCTAACCATGTCAGATGACACTAAAGAGGAACCACAGGCCCCACCCCATGCTAGCACCACCCTAACCATGTCAGATGACACTAAAGAGGAACCACAGGCCCCACCCCATGCTAGCACCACCCTAACCATGTCAGATGACATCTAATAAAGAAGCACAGCCTCCACCCCCATGATAGCTCCACCCTAACCATGTCAGATGAAACAAAAGAAGAAAATTGTAGAGAAGTGTGATATCACTCCATATCGATGGTCGGCTTGTTAATGGGATGGAATCGAAATCGCATCGTGACAAGTACATCGTCATCCAAACATACTGACGTGGTATCATCTGGTGATTTACAGGCGTACAAAGCACATGAGACAAATCTCTCAAACTGACACACTGAGTTCCTGTATCAAATCAGATGTAAAAAACATAAAGAGGCTGACAGTGATGTCAAAACAGACTGAAGGAACAGGAATGAAAAAGAGGCCTCATGGACGTATTCAGGTCAAATGTCGACACCCACAGCAGTAGCCTCATACTGTCAAACACTCAGGATCAGATTGAACATTCAATTCAAATGTCAAGGCTTACGTTTACTAGATCATATATAAACTCCAGACATGTGTAAAACAATGACTGCTTCTGCAACAAGACAATCACATAATAAAAGATGTTTACTGACTTTTTCAAAACCATTGGTTTTTGTTTCAACAAGATTTTGACTTTATGTACAGTACATTTAAACTCAATATGTTCACATGTACTGAGAGAAATTCAAGTTACTGCCTTACTCTGATTAAAATTGAAGATTTCAAAGCCATATATACACCTCCTCTGGCTCTGTGTGATCGGCTCCGCCCCCTTACACAACTATATTCATTCAAATTAATTCATAGAAATTCAACATGATAGCTAGTGATACATATCTACAGTATTATTATGAATATTAAACTTAACCAAATGTTGTATTTGCACCTGCCTCCACGCCAACAATGATACTAGCATATTAAACTATTGACATTATTATTATAATTATTATATATTCCTGTGATGTTGTTGCTATAATGATCACTTCCTTCTATCTTTCTCCCTCCTACCCCTTCAATCAGTAATCATTCCATGTTGTTTAGTCGCTCTATATGCTTACTCTTTTGTCATTGTAACATCATGTTGTCACTGTGGGGTGGCTCAGATGGTAGAGCAGGTTGACCAGTGGTTGAAGGGTTGGGGTTTATGTCCCGGTTCTAGCTGTCCACATGTCAAAGTGTCCATGGGCAAGACATTGAACCCTAAGTTGCCCAATAGGGTCAGGCAGCATCCGTTGGGTTCCCACTGATGTATAAAATACACTACACAAGTAAAGTCCATTTACCATTTGCTAAAAATAATTACAACACGTGAGGCTATGTGCTAACAGATGCTAGTACTCACCAGTTGACCAAACATAGAAGCTCTGAATCTGCCGCTGAAGTGTGGATGCTTTCCGTTCGGATGCTAATGCTATTTAGCCGTGAGCACACTGTTGTCTGCCTTACGCGGCGTAACATAGTCCCAAAATTCTAATATTAATTAACTAACTATATTTTAAATAGTACAGAAACAGTCAAGATGAGATGCACCTGTTCTGTAGCGTGTTTGCAAGTTTGAAACTGGTTGGTAGTAATTTACGTTAATCTTCAACACTAGTTTGATGTTATTTTTACTTTATTATTAATAATACATTTTGATTAAATGTTATTTTTATTCATTATTAATTTATTCAGATTTAAAAACCATTTTTAAAGTGTTATTTTTTTCATCTGTATTTTTTTTTTAAAAATAAGATGTGTTTAGAATCATCTTTGGCAAGGCATGTCATTGCTTTACACCCACTACCCAATGGCTATTTTACTTACAAGTGATGATTACAAACTTGTTCCTCATCCTCATGAGACATAGAAACCTCTGTGTGTGTGTGTGTGTGTGTGTGTGTGTGTGTGTGTGTTATTTGTGCTGATGTGTACCCTCTCTCATCGAAACTCCCACCTCCCACCAGGACAGAAAGCACAAAGAGGTAATGCCTTTTCCATGGGTGTAGGTGACATTTTAGTAGCTCTTAATGCACATAATGGCTTTTTACGGCTGCTAGGTGCTGAGCGAGTGCTATTTGTGCTTCGCTAACCGAGTGACGGGAGGGCAGTTGAGTGAAAGAATTGTTCAAGAGTGCCGGAGGAAAAGGGACGGAGGGCGGAGCGATGCGATGGAGGCGCTCTGCAGGAAGAGGCCGGTCCCTGCAGTCAGCCGTGGACACATATAACCACACTTCAGAGATTTGTGACCGAGGAATAACTGGGCAAGACGCCAAATGGAGAAGAAGTGGCAGTGGCTTCGTCTCTCATGGGGAAAGGACCGTACGCTGTCTCATGCTTCGCTTTGAGGCTCAGAACATGAAGATCTAATGAACCATGGGCTTAAACATTCTCAACACATACACGTGCATTTGCTTTCTGCAGAGATCCTTAGACTGGTTAAATATTTACCATGGAGAGTGTGTGTGTGTGTGTGTGTGTGTGTGTGTGTGTATGTGTGTAGGCAGGGATGGCAGCTTATGCAGTTGACCCTAACCCTTTGACCTCAGGGGTCACTGTACGCCGCTGCAGGGCCGTCGAGTCAAGAATGAGAAACAGGAGAGTCAAGGCTGCCTCCGAGTATGTAATGCACATGCATATCGTAGCCATGACAACGGCTGTCATTTGCAACTATGACCTCAGATTCGTGTTGTGTTATGACAACCCCCCCCCACCACCACCACCATACACTTTCTCGGCTTATTTCTCAGTGTGTAATCTTAAAGCCATAGATTACTTTTGTTTTTGCCTTCATCTCTCATCAAAAAGTGTTTATCTTAACTTATTCTGCATCATTTCTTTCAGCACAACCTCACCTGTATGACTGTCCAGTTACTTCATCATGTTTTTTTTTCATTTGACATGGTACTTTGACAAACTAAACTTTTTAAAAAATCCAACAAAACATGAACTTCAAGTAGAAAAATGACATTTCCTAGAGTGACAGTGACATTACAAAAAAGGAATTGTTGCCTTTATGCACATTTCCATGTAATCTGTACAAAAAAAAAAGGTACAAAGATCGTCTTCAGGTCAAAGGGACCCGACAGTCAAATTGAGTGTAAATCACAGTCACAGACTTAGTTTCACGCCACAGAATGTCAGAATGTTTTAGTTCTGTCTCAGATCAAACAGGAGCAGATGTTAACAAGACCAGACAGGTGGACTGGACTGCCTTTGATCTGACCCACATGGAATAATATTAACCCTTTGATCTGACCCACATGGAATAATATTAACCCTTTGATCTGACCCACATGGAATAATATTAACCCTTTGATCTGATCCACATGGAAGAATATTAATCATTTGATCTGACCCACATGGAAGAATATTAACCCTTTGATCTGACCCACATGGAATAATATTAACCCTTTGATCTGACCCACATGTAAGAATATTAACCCTTTGATCTGATCCACATGGAAGAATATTAATCCTTTGATCTGACCCACATGGAAGAATATTAACCCTTTGATCTGACCCACATGGAAGAATATTAACCCTTTGATCTGACCCACATGTAAGAATATTAACCCTTTGATCTGATCCACATGGAAGAATATTAATCATTTGATCTGACCCACATGGAAGAATATTAACCCTTTGATCTGACCCACATGGAAGAATATTAACCCTTTGATCTGACCCACATGGAACAATGATAACCCTTTGATCTGACCCAAATGGAATAATATTAACCCTTTGATCTGACCCAAATGGAACAATATTGACCCTTTGATCTGACCCAAATGGAACAATACTAACCCTTTGATCTGACCCACATGGAACAATGATAACCCTTTGATCTGACCCACATGGAATAATATTAACCCGTTGATCTGACCCAAATGGAACAATATTAACCCTTTGATCTGACCCACATGGAAGAATATTAACCCTTTGGTCTGACCCACATGGAAGAATATTAACCCTTTGATCTCACCCACATGGAAGAATATTAACCCTTTGATCTGACCCACATGGAATAATATTAACCCTTTGATCTGACCCAAATGGAACAATATTAACCCTTTGATCTGACCCACATGGGACAATGATAACCCTTTGATCTGACCCAAATGGAACAATATTAACCCTTTGTGGATTACCAGAGGCTATAAAGGTGGTGCAGATGACAGTTCCCCCAAATATCAACGAAATATCAAAAGTCAAAATGCAGTTTTTTTCTGCAGATGAGGAGGGAAAACTCATGTATTCACATAATTTTGAATTACACGTTCTTTCTTCAAACAAAATAAGATATGATGTTTCCAATTGAATTAAATTGCTTATATTGGGGGTTTCGTGAAGGTGGGTCATTTTGACCCAGATAACACAGGGTATATGTAGACTATGAGAACAACCAGTGGGTTAATATGAGGATGTAAAGCTGTGAACATATTGGCTGTGTATGTTTTTTTCCTTTATTTTTTTTGCCTGTTCTAAATGTTCAGCCCCAGATTGTAGACCTGCGTTTGCAAATTTCTGGATTCATGTGAAAGTCAAACAATTACAGCTACGTGTGTCGAAATAAATAGTTGAGGTTGCTCAGTTACTGCCTCAGACGCAAATTAACCAGTGTGAAGACGGCGCCACCAACAGCGAGAGCGTAGAGGAGGACGGAGGAATGTGAAAGGAAAACCACACAAAGCACAAAAGAAGAAAAAACACAGGTTGGCTTCATTAGACTGGTATGATACAGTTAGTTCTGTTCTGAACCTCTGAGCTGCACAAAACACTGATAATTAACAAAATAACTAGAACATGAACACATAACATACTGTCCTCGAAAGTAAAAAGGCAGTAACTGCACAGACGCCAAACTGAGAAAAATTACCTTAGAGTTCTTTTGTTGTTCACCCCCGTAGTTGTAGGTAGATTATTATTATTATTATTATTATTATTATTATTATTATTACTACCTAGTTCTGCAAAAATCACAATGTGCCTTATATATGGATTAATTCTGGTAGTGCTTAGTGACTGTCAATTTTGACATTTTATCTAATAATTTTGACTTTTTATCTGATGATTTTGGCTTTTCATCTCATTATTTTAACATTTTATCTCATAATTTGGATTTTTTATCTTGTGATTTTTACTTTTTATCTTATGACTTTGACTTTAATTAATCCACCTATATGAAAACACTTCATAAAAATCATTTATTGACAGTGTGCCTTATAGTCCAGTGCACTTTATAGTGTAGAAAATACAGTAATTCCATAATCTGTGTCACTCTAATAGAAGGATTCACAAACTATTAGGGCAGGGTCCATTGGTAAGAACACAGTAATGACATGTACTTCCATTTTGCAGTTGTTTGTTGTGTTCTGATTATATAATTGTGGACAACCAATTTACAGGACTTCTGCCCAGCGACTCTATCAGACTGCTCTGGAGTACCTAGCCAAGAGTAGATACTCCGTTAGTTCCTTTAAAATTTCCGATAGGGCCGCGTATTGGAAGTGGAAACGCTCGCATACCGTGAAGTTCTTGTAAAATGGCCCAGAAGTTCTGATAGTGAAAACACGCCTAATGTAATAAAGTAATTTTTCATATAAGAGTGCCTTGGAATTGTCTTTTTTTCACACATAAAGTGAAATATTTTCCAGACATCTGCTCTTTGATTATGTTTGAATTTTGTGAATAGTGAGAACGATTCAGAAGTTAAAGCAATTTGTATGTCGTAAAGTTCTAGAGAAATACAGTTATTAAAGGGTTAAACAGAAAAGGATTTGACTTTTTTTGCTGTTTGGTAGAGTTTTAAGTTATTTACTGTCACTTGTATCCTGATAAATTAAATGACAGAGAAACAATCAAACTTTTAAAATGATACTGAAGCGGAAGATGAATGAATGAAACTTACTGACCTAATGTTCTGCATAACTGATCAACTTGTATTTTTTTCTCCATTTCGACAGATGGGTGTTTTGTCACTGTAGTCTGTATCCAAAGCACTCTCTCTAAATGATGGCTTATTCAAATGACATAAATTCAGTGGAAAAAAAAATTACGTTTGACAGTTTTATGGTTCGTCCAAAAATCAATATGCAACATAATACCAAAATAAAAGTTCACCATCATTTTCTGCTGCCTTGAAAAACATTCAGTTATTTTCAAATATATGTAGAAAAAGATAAATAGACTTGTTTTTCCTGATTAAATTGGGCCACTAATTTAAATCATTTCTAGATCTCCCCATTACCAACCTACCCTGAATATTTAATCAAAATCAATCCAAAATTTTTGAGTTACTAACTAGTTTGAGAACTAACAAACAAACAGACAAACAAACTCTGGCAGAAACATAACCTCCTTGGTGGAGGTAATTCATCTAAATTAGAAAACTGTGTATGGTATTTTTAGTTGACATGACATATAAGGCGCTCTCCCACTGTAGGAACCACTTTAGTTCCTGGAACCTTTTTTCACCATTTACCGCAGCATATGAACTATATAGTTCCTAGAACCTTTTTAGTTCCCACTGGCAGCAGGGTCTTTTTTAGTTCTCCTGGAACTATATGACGTAGGTGTTTGTTGATTGGTAGAGCCCAGGCCACGCCTATTTCTGTATTTCCTCATCTTGCAGTGTCTTTAAAACCATCTGTGTAGCATCAGCTGTATTTTATAAATAAATAAACAGACTGACGATGCCGTTTTGTTTTCGGGTTAATGCTAGGACATTAACATAGTATCATCTGCCGCTGGATTCTTCGTCTCCTAACCCTCTCTGTAAACTCCTCTATTCTTGACGTTAGACGCTGTAATTGATCGTAATTAACATTCCTGTGATACAGAACATGAACGCTGTGACCTCCTCATTCTCTATTCTAGTTTATAGTAGCACTGTCTTGTACTTCTTTGTGTGATTCTTGAATTTAGTGCTTAAAGAATACATCACTGTGGTGGATGTTAGTGTCACATTTGCCCCTCCCATGGTTCCTACTGCCCTGTCTGAAAGCAAACCCCAAGGTTCCCGATGCGTCCCTATTCTTTAACTTTGCATTTAAGTATACAGGTGAACAGGTTGTGATGAAATAATGATGTCTGTAAATTCTTATTCTATTATTATTAGTGAAAAAAAAGCCATACAATAATGTCTGTATATTCCTATCCTACTGAATTTTCATGAACAACTTATGTTACAATCATTTAAAGTGTTTACACCCTTTATATTAAGGCACAGAAACTTGCTTAAAAAAGAAATTAGCAAAAAGAAAAGCAAATATTAATAGTGCAATTGCTATTTTTAACAAACAGAGCTCAAATGTGACCCTGTGACTTGGTGCTGTCATCATCTGTGTGTGTATTTCACTTGTGTGTGTGTGTGTGTGTGTGTGTGTGTGTGTGTGTGTGGGAACAAGACAGTTGAGACCCCGCCTATCCAACTTCTTAGCAAATCATGATCTATTTTGTTGTCATGGATGCAAGTGGAGTTCTACACTGAGTTGAATGTGAGCTCAGTGCAGACATATGCGGCACTGACAGTGTTGCCAAAACTCCAAGTTGTTGCCAACACTTGCGCCCCACTTCATCAAATTATTATTATTATTATTATTATTACTATTGTTGTATTAATTATTGTTGTCATTCTGCACATGTTTGAAATAAAGCATTAAAAGAAAAAATTGTAACGCGTGACATTTTCTGAGGAACGGTAACAGTGACACAGTTATGGACAAAGTAATTAAGTATTTATTCCCAGCACTGTAAGTCACTTATGTCAACACAACTTCAAATGTTTAGCTTCACGTTTTGTAAAAACTAAAGTGGAATAAGGCAACAGGCTTCCTTAGGATTTTCTAGTAAATTCAACTCGTTGGGGTTTAGAATGTGTGCCATATCAATTCAGCGAAGAAAATAAAAGCTGCCATTGAATCATATTTTCTCTTGAGTACATGGAGACAAAAATATAAGCAGGGAAAAAAATGCACATCTGTTCAACAGATGTTCTATCATGTAACTAAGTGTTGCATGAAATAAAGTATTTAGAGATAATGTCACCAACACTGAAACCTTGAATCTGTCATTGAGGCAGAAATATTACCTTATATAGATGTTTATGTTTAAGATTAACGAGTAACTCAGTTTATTATCCCTGTAAGGAAATGCATTTTACACATCCTAAGTAACACATACAAAACCTAGCATTAGCATTAGCACTATAGTTGTCCTTGCATAGTGTATACACAATGTCATGTAATATCCTGTGAATACATCCATGTATTTATTCAACACATATATAAAACTCATCGTAATCATTGTATATGTTCTGTGTCGTGTGTGAAACTGTAGAAAAAAAATATATTGGGTGTCATGTGTGGTTCGGTTTTTGTTTGTGTTTGTTTATCAGCAACTTTACACAAAGCTACTGAACCAATTTCCAGGAAAGGTATGAGGTTGTCCAGAATAGATCCTATTAATTTTTGGTGAATGTAGGTCAAAGGTCAAAGTCACCAATAATGTGTTTTCACAATGATCAGAGATACAGTAGGGCAAATCAGCTATTTCTTTTTCATGCCTGTATACTGTGTTCTACATATAGCTTCTTTTTGCTCTCACTGTTGATGTGCATTGACATCAGAACCTTGAAGGACAACTTTGAAAACTCAAGGTCAAAGGTCAAGGTCACAATAAAACTCAAAGTCACATTTTGGATATAACTTTTGACCTATTCATCTTACAGACTTCCAACGAGCAACAAAATGCTGGTCTTCCAGTTGTGTATCTCGTGTGTTTAGATTTTGATCTATTGTTGACCCAAAAGGTCAGGGGTCACGGAGTCAATACGTAAAAAACAAAAATGGACTATAACAGAATGTACTGCATATAGAGACTTAGTTTCTATTTTTGACAAATATGAAACCTGGCATGGGCTTCAAAATGGCGTCATGACCTTTGACCTTGAGTGACCTCGAAAGGTCAAACCCATAGTCTCACATTTTCAGAGGGAGATATTCCATTAAGAACTAAAACATTTGCGAGGGGGCTGGGTTTGTTATGCCTGGAACCACTTGTTTTCATTGTTATGTAAGGTTTCCTCTTCAGGGCTTTCGTCCACTCTGCTTGTGTTTTCTGTCTTTTTATTGCAGCTACGGCTTCGGTCATTTATTCTGGTGAATTCACTGAACTTTTTCAAAGGCGTAACAGACTGAACAGGTCCAGAATCAGTCCTTCCTTCACTTCCTCTGTCTGTCTCCTTCTCTCTTCCTGTTTCAACAGCAGTTCATTTCTGTTGGCCAGTTTCCCTGCAGCAACTGCTTACATTCCACCTCTTTATAAGATGCATTTTATTGTTTGAGACGCTTCACTTCCTTTCCCCTTGCTGAAATTTGCTGACTAATAGTTCTGTGAACACACTGAGCATGTGCGTGTGTGTGTGTGTGTGTGTGTGGGGGGGGTGATGTGACGCTTGCCCTGGGCTTCTTCTGAAACTCAGTCACACTGGGATCAAACAGAACTGAATAAATTAACAACCTGCAAGACGGGAATAGGCACTAAAACACTTTAAATAAGTTTAATAATTAACCTGAGATTATGTGAATATGACTGTAATACTCCACAACCATCTGGTGCTTTTATTCGCTAAGTTGCGGTAACATAATTACTCTCAAATACTTTGATAATCCTATAGTCAAACCTGTTTCCTACACATGGTTCCCACGGTGTCAAGGAAAACCTTAGAAGATCACAGGATTGTAATATAAAGGTAGGTTTATTTCTATGTAAAAGACTTTACATCAAATATCCAAAGCATTACAGCAGGAAAAGTATACAGTTTTTATTTGTTTATCTTTAGTTTTATCGATTATGGTTTTTCTTAGCTAATTTTAAAAGCGATTTCAGATCTAAAGTGATGAATAAAAGTTATTTAAATGCAGCTGAGAACAGGTGGGTCTTTAACCTTTCAGTCTTTCAGCACAGCTCTGGTTTTCTGGGAGTTTATTCCAGAAAAGTTATAGAATTCAATTAGATTTTGTGTCAGCACTTAAATCATATCTTGAGGTTAGAATATTTTTGTTAAAGTACATTTTTATTTGGATCCATTTCTTCACTGCCAAGACATTAATGCCAGACTGCTGCAGGTTCCTACCAGGTCTTAAAATCACTATTCCATTAACTTCTCTATGAGGAAAAATTGTTATTGAAAAGTTTCTAAATCCCTTTTCTGAAAGTGTGGATTTCTCAGTTTTCTTTACAAACTCAATGACTGTATATCATAAAAATCTGCTTTTCTGATGCTTCTATTAATTAGACCAATATACACTAGTCTACAAGTTAAATTCTTCCAGAAAAAAACTCATGACATTTTATCACATGCATGTTACTGATAAAGAAAATTAAATTCTTAAATAGTGGTTGGTAGTCTAGTCACACTAGACCCCCCTAGGAGCAGAAAATCTTATGTGCTACCATAGCTATATAGTTATGTTCAATGTAACCTAAGGAAAACATTATGATCCATTCACTTTATAGGTTCTTTCTAGTGGAATATTTACAAATTCATTGTTTTCATGTACATAAACCACCATATATGTGGAATAACACACCATCATATATAGGGGATTCCCTCCTGGCGTGTCTGCTATAGTGGCGGTCTACCCTCCCTCTCCCCGCATGTAGTCACAAACATTTGTAATTTAGTTGTAAATTATTCTCAAATCAGTTCTGATGTAATTGTGTTTAGTCAAATATTAGTTCAGCTTTAGGTTGGTTTTTGGTTGTTTTTTTTTGTTTGTTTTTTAAATTAGCCCCAGTTTAGCCTCAATGTTCAGAGCAAATACACTTTAAAAACATCTTCAAAATCTGTCATGGTTTAAAAGGCATAGTTCATATTTTGACATAACACTTATTTACATTAATAAAGAACGTACATTTTGGCCATTGTTGCTCCTGACAAATGAACATAACAGGAGGGTTAATAAAAAAAATAAAAAACTGTGCAGAGGTGATCAGGCTGAAGATGCTGAATTCCTGGTTCTGAACAGAATTATCAGCCTTTTATCTGAGCTGCAAACTGTCAAATGTTTCTTCAAAAAAACCTGATCATGTTGCAACAGAGAGTGAAATCCAGCAGGAGGAGGTAATATAGAGGAGTAATGCATTATAGCTACATCTGCTTGGCCATCGTCCACGGCGAACAGAGGCCTGTGTTGACAAGGTTTGGACACGCCTCAGAGCTGTACTGAGCCAAACACTTCACATTCCACTGCAGGGTTAGGGGGAGGGGTCAGTAATGTGGGAGAGGGGTTGGAAGGTAAAGATAAGAAAACTGTCTGACACAGACTATGTCACTGTTTGAGGACGTAGCTTGGCATACGTTAGATGTTTTATTCATCTTTTTACTGTAGTGGATGGACGCCACTGTCAATGCACTGGTGTGTATCTGGTTCTTTGTGTAAGTGCAGTGTCTTCACTCCTGGACTCAGACTTGCATGAAATCAATACATCCATGTCCTCAGTTTTGGCTTCCTGTTACTAAAATAAACCCTAAAATCCTGCAGCTGTTTGTTTCTTTATTGAGCTGTGAGGTTTTTTCTGTAGGGATGCATCAGTCTGGTACCGATACTGATAGGCTTTGGATGGAGAAAACCAACTGTGGTCCCAGTGTGTGACACTTAATGGATGGATTGGTGTGATTTTTATCCTCCTGTTATGTTCATTTGTCTGGAGCTGCAATAGTGTGCATCTTTAATTTTCTAAAAGATACCTGAAAACAATGAAAATCTTAACAAGCTCTGTTAATATTTCATTAATTATTCAATTATTAACTATTCTATCGACAGAACAGGTGTGAAACATAAGGCCCGGGGGCCAAATCCAGCCCACCATAGGGTCCAATCTGGCCCCTGGGATGAATTTGTAAAATGCAAAAATTACACAGAAGATATTAATAATTAAGGAAGTTAAAATAATTTTACATCAATTTGATCTAAAAATGGATCAGACCATAGTTAAAATAAACAATCAATTATGAAAATGTACAAAAAAGGGCATAAATAAATAAAAGTACTAGCCTGTATTCTAGATATTACTACATGTGTGTATTTGTAAATACACTGTTATTTTGATTTTAAATGACAAACTTAAGTGTAATATTGCACTTATTTTTCTTAAGAATTTTCAAGTTGTTCATATTTTTGTTCATGTTCTGTGCAATTACAGTTCATAGGTGTAAAAATGTTCATTGTAGAATATAATTTCTTTGCTTAAAAACAGAGAAAACTTTGGAGTTGACATTATTTATACATTTTTATCCTATCATTTCTATCATGTAGTTTTAATTTTTTCTTCATTTTCTCTTCTTTTTGGTTTTCTCCCCCTCATTTTTCCCTTTTTTGTATTTTTTCTTTTTTTGCTTTTGTCCTTTTTTCTCAGATTTTTTCCCCTTAATTATATCGTCAGTTGGCCAACACAACAGCCCTATACAGATACAAGGGAAACATATTATTAGATATATTGACTGTCTACTAGAGAGGTCCTAGAAACCACAAACATGGATGAGGGATCGTCCACCATATCCCACACCTGGGACACCAGGCAGCAAGGCACATAGTCATACCCTGTTGCCTGGCAACCCTGGATAAAACAGCTGACATTGGCGCGTCACAGTAACATTAAGTGACTCGTCTGAGGAATTCTACAGGCTGAAGGTGAAACATGTCAAGGTAAAAAAAAAATTAAATAAAATAAAAATTTCCCATCTGTCTGACCAAAAATGGTCCAGGTCCAAACAGGAAGTAACAGACAGGTTAGCATCTCCTAACACTTGCATCTTGGGCTGGGATCTCCTAGCAACAAGTCACCCAATGCTCAAGTATGATACGAGAAAAGTTTAAACAAAGAATAAGAACATTAAACTGAATACTGTAGATCATCCCATTGTCATTGTCCTATGAAAACAATATTGGTATCTAATCTCAGTATCAGATAACTTCAGCCTGTTTTTTTATATGTCGCCCAGACATGCAGATGTTTTTCCAAAATAAGGTGACTTTGATTGAATCAGGTGCAGCAGCTTTGGAGATAAAAATATCTACTTATATATTTTAATACATGAGGTTTGCTGACGGCAGCAGTGGAGCAGGGACTATTAGGTGACATTCACTGCACACTGCAGATGTGGCTACAGTGGCTACAGCATACAGTGTGTGTATATATATATATATATATATATATATATATATATATATATATATATATATATAATATTATTATATATATAAAATTTTATCTCCATTTACCGCAATGTAATATTTCATAGTGATCCAGAATCCAGGATCTCTTCCAGATCATCACCAAAATCTCTGTGAATTTTGGTTCCGATGGTGTCAGAGGTCCCCATGGCACAAGTGTGTAAACACATTAATGTCCTCAAAAAGACAGGAATACAAGTCCATACACACACACACACACACACACACACACACACACACACACACACACACACACAGAGACATGAGTAAGAATAGTAAGTGGGATGTGAGCTCGGGGGTTTGTGTTTTTATAGTGTTGTTTTTCTGACAACTCTGTCAACGTATCAGTCACTAGTTCAAGTGCATTGTCTCAGATCAGTCGTCAGGGTGAGACACCTAGGACATATATAGGACACACAAAGACCTAGGACATATATAGGACACACAAAGACTTAGGACATATATAGGACACACAGACCTAGGACATAATAGGACACACAGACCTAGGACATAATAGGACACGCACAGACCTAGGACATAATAAGACACACAGACCTAGGACATATATAGGACACACAGACCTAGGACATATATAGCACACACAGACCTAGGACATAATAGGACACACAGACCTAGGACATAATAGGACACACAGACCTAGGACATAATAGGACACACACAGACCTAGGACATATATAGGACACACAAAGACCTAGGACATAATAGGACACACAAAGACCAAGGACATATATAGGACACACAGACCTAGGACATGTATAGGACACACAAAGACCTAGGACATATATAGGACACACAGACCTAGGACATATATAGGACACACAGACCTAGGACATAATAGGACACACAGACCTAGGACATGTATAGGACACACAGACCTAGGACATATATAGGACACACAGACCTAGGACATAATAGGACACACAGACCAAGGACATATATAGGACACACAAAGACCTAGGACATAATAGGACACACAGACCCAGGACATATATAGGACACACAGACCTAGGACATGTATAGGACACACAGACCTAGGACATAATAGGACACACAGACCTAGGACATAATAGGACACACACAGACCCAGGACATAATAGGACACACAAAGACCTAGGACATAATAAGACACACAGACCTAGGACATATATAGCACACACAGACCTAGGACATAATAGGACACGCAGACCTAGGACATAATAGGACACACAGACCTAGGACATATATAGGACACACAGACCTAGGACATAATAGGACACACAGACCTAGGACATATATAGGACACACAAAGACCTAGGACATAATAGGACACACAGACCCAGGACATAATAGGACACACAGACCTACGACATGTATAGGACACACAAAGACCTAGGACATATATAGGACACACAAAGACCTCAGACATAATAGGACAGACAAAGCAGACACACAGTATCATGCAATAGTTTCCTGTCTGTCGCTGTGGTAGCAACGTCTGCAATATCTTCTTCTTTTTTTTTAACATTGTTGCTCATTGCTCATCCTCTTTCTCTGGTATTTGTGATGTTATATTATATTATACTATATTACATTATATTATGTCCCTGTGCTCTGAGGCTTTATTGCACTTTGCAGCCAGCCACAAGCCATCAATTCTCTTGTTTTCTTTTTCCCTTTTAACGTACTTTATTACCCTTTCACTTTGTTTCCTGGGTTTGTGATTCACTGCCATTTCATTTCCATCATGTTAATATCAGCTTTTCATAAACCAAAAGCATGTCAGTAGCCAATAATCACTTCCCGATCAGCCGTAAAAATATTTGCTTTATCCAATTCCCTCACGCTGTCCTTTCCATTAATATGAAAGTTGTCGCTTTAATCCCCAAAATACCACTTGTAAGATAAGTAGGTGTCCTGTTGTTTTGATTAAATGTAAGAGGATTACAATTACAGAAAATTAGATTAAAGGATTATGCTTTGTTATGTTGTACAACGCAATATGCAAATCCAAGTTCATAATAATCAAAGTGTGTGGTTTAAAAAGTCAGCGCAGGGTGAAGATGGGGGTCATGTGTTTAAGCAACGAACATGTGATAAAGTAAAGAACTTTGACATAAAAGTAAATAAATACGATTAGGTTTTATCCTTCTAGTGTTGCAGCTGTTTGAGCGTTAACGTCACAATCTACGTATGCGCACTAGTCACACACTGTAAACCCCGAATGTTCAGAATAAATAAATATATTCAGTTGTGAATACTTAAAGTTTCACAAATAGTACTACTAACTCAAATGTATTAACCCTTTGTTGGTCAGCTCAACCGTTTGGTAGAGGTAAGTTTGAACCCTGATATCTAATCTAAATTAAAGTCCTTTGACACCAAACTTATTGGGCAGTCAATGATATATTCAGGTCATAATAGTATATCACCAAGGAGGAATATGGTAACCATGACAACACCTCTGCTATGATACTTTATTTTGGACATAAAATTGCAGGCAAGTTTGATTTTTTTTTTTTTTCATTTTATCAACTTTTACATAAATAATCCTCATCATGTTTCAGAAATAATTTAGTATTTGTGAAATGATTTATGAAAACATGAACTAAATGGTAGAGATGATAGTAAAGGGTCATGATAATGCTAATGCTAATCACTAATGATACAAATGTGTTAATACATCTAATTTGAACCAAGTCACAAATTATGTTGGAAAGATTGGTAAAGGAGTAATGTTGGAGTTTTAATACTTTAGCTAAATTCAGGGTTGGTTAAAAAAAAAAAAAAAAAATCTATGTTTTATGTAATAATAGTCCCTGTGAGGTGGAAAAAGCAAAAAAAAAATTGGTTTATTGTCATTTTTGTAGTGTGACCAACAAAGGGTTAAGTTGCTGTCACATGTTCTTCTTTTTAAGTTCTTCCAACTAATATTTTTTTTATTAAGGGGAACTATTGTGGATATAAGTGAACATAACTTAAAAACATAGATGAGGTACAACTGAGTGGAATTAAGTCATTAAATGCTCAGAATGATATTGTACCGTTATTTCTATTATTTCAAATAAGGATGATTATGTAATAGATTATGAAATATAATTTTAAAACATTCCAAATAACCTCTAATATCTATCACACCAAAATAATTACAATCACAAAACACAGTCATTTTATTCAGGGGCGGCTGTGGTTCAGTTGGTAGAGTCCCGGATCTGTCTGTCCACATGTCCCAGTGTCCTTGGACAAAGACACTGAACCCTGTCTTAGTCTCCCAGTAGGACTGACAGAACCTTAGAATATGTAAGGGATCATGTATTGCACACGCGTTACTATCAGAAAAATATTTCCAGACGAGGCTGAACAGCACCTCGACACTACTGAGGATCAAAATGTTTTATTTATTTCATGTGGGTTTTTTTTGTTTTTTTTTATTATTATAATTTTTTTCTTTCATTATCTTTTCTTTTCTAATTAGAATAAGAATCACCTTTATTGTCATTGCAAAATTATTTCACAATGCAACTTGTGTGCATCCCCAAATGGTGCCAGAGATTCACTCTCCCTCCAAATTATGAATTTTATTTAATTATTTCAGCTACAAGAAACTATTTAAAGCTACTTAAACGTATGTTCTGTGTCGACCACTTCTCTGTTTGACCGTTTGTCTGTGCTGTTTCCTGAGGATTTTTTCATTTCGCAATATAAAGTATGGCAAGGTTAAAAAAAAAGAAAATCGCAATTAATTTTTTTCTTATATCATGCAGCCCTATTCTATTGCATGTGGTCTTCTCATTAAACTGTTTTTCGACTTGTAAATTTGTGCTGAAGCCAATAACAGACCATAAACGTGCCCCAGGAAGCTGCTTTTAACCTGGTTTCTCCATAAATGTCACATATTTTCACAGGTCACAGAGAAGGTATATGAGCTACATGTGTAAATGACATAAGGTCACTGTCCTGCAGTTCAACTAAACCACGTACAATGAGATTTGTCTCATAGGAAAGACAGATGGAGCCCCTTCACCTTCACCTCTGTATTGTACATGTGAGGCTGAATGTTGGTGTCGCATTAGGAAGATCCATGTCAGTGTCGGTGCTTAGAGCTGTCACAATGGATGAAAAATACTAAACTTTCTTTTTCCACTGCACACAAGTCCACCTCTAATCCACTTTCATTTGTAAAACATTTGAAAATAACAGCCAATAAGGTTAGCCAATGTGCTGTACTTATTTGGAATAAATAAATATACATGTCAGTAAGAAACAGAACAATAACTAGAAAAGCACTCAGAGCGCAAACCTCCGCCAAGGCAGACCTAATGAAATGAGGTCCCGCCAAGGAGCTTATGTTTTTGCCAGAGTTTGTTTGGACAGATCTTGATGACAGATTTCATGGTTATGGTTGTAATGGAGAGATCTGGAAATGATGACATTTTGGTGGTGATCCAGAAGAGAGATGAGATTTATTCTCAATTTACCGCGATGTAAAATTTCAAAGTGATCCAGAATCTCTTCCGGATCACCACCAACATTTAGTCACTCCCAACACATCCTGAAATTTTTTTTATCAAAATCCATCCATAACTTTTTGAGTTATCTTGCTAAATAACAGACAAACAAACTGGCAAAAACATAACCTCCATGGCGGAGGTAATTAAAAAAAAAAAAAAGTGTTTCCAGGCACAACAAATGTTTTACCTGATTTCTTGATCTCTTATCATTGTGGAAAAAAATTAATGAATAAACGTTTTTCGTGACCTTGACCTTTGACCTACATTCACCAAAATTTATGGACATCTACTCTGGACCACCTTGTCCTTTTTCCTGAACATTTCCTGGAAATTGGTCCAGTAGTTTTTGTATAAAGTTTCTGAAAAAACAGAAGAAAAAAAGAAGAACCAAAAGCAAGATCCTTACTTGGGGAGGCATATTAATAAATAAATAAATAAATAAATAAATAAATAAATAAATAAATAAATAAATAAATAAATAAATAAATAAATAAATAAATAAATAATATTAAATTGTTGGTTGACATCCTCATTTCTCTTCAAGTGTTGGTTTTGATAGGTGTATTTGGTCGAGCTGAAAAGAAAACTTAAAACTTTTTATTCAATAAACAGAAGCTTAGACTCTAAGCAGCTTTAATTATCTGTACCTTCAAATTTTTAGACTATATAAATTAATATGTCAGAAGAATTAACTCACCTACAGAGACTTCAGCTGCTGTGGTACCAGACTGAAAACATATTTAGTGCATGTATTTAACATGAAAGTCTAAACGGATTGACGGCCTTCGATGAAAAGTCAAGAATTCATAGGTTTTATTATTAGCATTTTATTTTTCAGGCGCAGAGGTCTTGTATGTTTTATACCAGCTGAGCTTATACTGTGCAGTGCCAAAATAAATGATAGTTAATGTAAAAAGGCTTTGCAGTCAAACTGAAAGCTTGCAGCCATTCCACTTTTCCTTTCTATTGTTTTGGGTGGGAGCATCAGTACACCCCTGGAAGACTTATGCTCAGTCATTTTTCTTTTTTCTTTTTTTTTCCTTTTTATTGGCAGGGCTCTCAAATAGCTGTAAGAGCTGCAGTGTGGTTACACACAAACTACACTTCCAGATTTTACTCTTTGAAGTGTATGTGCTTGTACTGTTCATGTCTTGTAACACTTAATTGCCCCGGCTGTCTTCTCTGTTCTCCGAGGACATCATCTGAATAAATGGAAGAAAACAGTAATGGAGTTATTGTAGCTGGAGCTTTTATGAAAGAGTTTTAATTTGTAACATCCATACTGTTTGTATTCTAATGCAGTGTGGGTAAAAGGAATTACAAACCCGTTTTTCCTCCTGTCACTTTGCTGATCATTTGACGGATGTTGAATAATCAAATCCAAAACTGCATGACACCTTTTCTGAGACTACGTTTATACGGAGACGATGAAAACAGAGGACACAAAAGTGGCGTCTCGTCTTCAGTTTTTCATCTAGGTCTAGACAAGCGTATTCGGAAGGAAATCCTTGTTTATACAAAGACGCAACAGTAGGTGAAATATGATTGGATAGTCATGTCAGGCTGCTATGTCCTTTTCTGTTTTTGATGTATGTAATTGTCCACCCGTCTCTGTTCGGCTATGGTATGTGTGTAATGTCTGGACAATAGCTGAAACTACTCGTATACATTTACTAGAGCTGCTCATGCTGCTCTAGTTAGCATGCTGGTGCATGCTAATTCTAGCTAATTAGCGAATGCTAATTCTAGTGCAGTTCGGCTATTGTATGTGTGTAATGTCTGTACAATAGCTGAAACGACTAGAGCTGCTATTGCTAATGCTAATGCTAATGCTAGTGCAGCTGGAAGATTTGTGGGACCGCAGGTGTCTGACATGTTTGTTGCTTTACCTGCTTAGTGTATGAATGTAACGTGAAAGTGTATGTGATGTGAATATATCTGACGTAAAGTCGCAAGCAAAGGTTAACATGTGTGTTTCTTGCCGTTTAGACAAAGAGGCGACCCAGTGCATCTTCAATAGAAAGAGTCTTCAGATTTGTGCGTATTCACACCCTGTCGGCTTTATGTAAATGAAAGGCACTTCTGATAAAATATGCTGTCGTATTTAGCCGCAATAATCCTCGTGTTAATGACCCCTAAACATAAATTCCATTTACCTATTTTTCTGTGACTGTGTTCCAATACGCATACTGTCATGAGTACACTTACACACAGTACAGTTTCCGTAAAATTTTCAGCGGGTAACTACTATTCCAATTCCAATACCAGATCTGATTCTGCCTGCCGTACTACTTAACAGAAATGGCATCAGAAACCGCGAAAAATCCATATTTTTTCTTATCAAAATAGATGGTATTGTAAAATTTATTTTGCGACAGAACTTTCAAGACAAAACACCACTGATGTTTTAACACTAAGCATCAGGGCTTGCTCCATCTACAATGTTTTTATCTTCTGAATTTGATTAGTTCATGGGAAGGTTCTATGTCACTTCCACTACGTAGGTAATACAATATGGTGGCTGTTGAATATGAAAAGAGTACAGTAATGCCACACTTTAAAAAAAACAAAAAAATTTTGGATTTTTTAGGGCGTTCTCCAGGTATCTGGTTCGCCGTGATTTTAATTGGGAGGCCCTCCATACCCAAAGACAGGGCAGAAAAGGCTGGAAAGGGCAGAAAAGGCAGATATTGGAACACAGCAAAGGTACAGTTTTTGCAGTTTATGCTGGGGTTGGGGTTACACAGGGGAACAAAATCCTGCTCCTCAAATCAAAGTTGTTATAGCTTCAGGGGGTATCAAAAAAAATAAATGACCATAAAGTTTTAATTTCTGCAGGAAGAGGAGGATGAAGGGGGGGGGGGCATAGCCTGCACTGCCCTGTATTAAAAGATGAAATGTGACATATACGGCCCGAAACACAGATTTACTGTTGTTTTTCATAGTAAATATGATAAAAAAAAAAATTTAAGTCTAACACACTGTTTTAAACATTTATTACATAAATGTTGATAATTAACTTGAATATATTGAAAGTTAGGTTCTTTCTGAAAAAAGGTTTTGAATTGGCAAAGAAGACATTTTCCGATACTGTTATTGCACAAACGGCATAAAGAAATTCAAGCGGCCGTTATAATGGTAGTCATTAAAGGGTTAAAAGGAAACATTCTACATAATTAAAGAAAATGATTTCCCATTTACCGTCATAACCACAGCACAGAGGTTTTGTCAAGAAGAGGCAATTCAGCTCCTGTAATTGTTGCATGATTATTTAAGTCATTACACAGACTTGTTTGTAAATGTAAAATCTCATTTCTGAAGAAGACGAAGAACAAGATGATGAAGAAGATGAAGATGAAGGCGAAGACAAAAAAGAAGACAGAGAATAAAAATCTTTGTCATTATACATCAGTACAGCAAAACTATGGGTGCTGCTCCACTGGGTACATTTTAGTGATGAAATATTATAAATATCAATAAATTAAATATATACACCAGGTGTGTCAAAGTCATTTTAGTTCTGGGGCCACATTCAGCAAAATTTGATCAGAAATGGGCTGCACCAGTAAAATAAAAACATAAAAATGTAGAAATAATAATCAATCCCAAACTGTTGTCCATGTTTTGGGTTAAAAAATAGTCAATTTACATCATGAAAATGTTACATCTACAAACCATCCTTTCAAACAGTATGAATAACATGAACAAAGTGAACTCAATGTGTAATTTAAACATTATTAGGCTTTAGTTTGTCATTTATATGTGTATATTATAGCTTATAAATACACAAAACATTTAGTAATAGGTGGAAAATTATTCAAATTGAACTTAATTCTTTTAAGACATTTCAGGTTTTTCCATATTTGTTCCATTTATTACAGATTTTTTTTTGTGAAATTATACTTTGTTTTCATGTAACTAAATGAAAACTTTTACAAAGAGACTAAGTTTGATTTGTGAATATTTCTAGGTTATTTTATGAAAGTGAATTGATCTGAATGTGGAACCTCAACTAAAATGATGTATATATTAATGTCATTTTTATATTTCACTAAATCATCCAAAGGACCGGACTGAACCCTTAAGCGGGCCAGATTTGGCCCCCGGGTCGTATGTTTGACACCCCTGAAAAACACAATAATTAAAAATAACCTTCACTGTGCTTGTTCTGTGCTGCAGGAGTCACTTTCACTTCCTCTGTTGGAGTTCTACTGGATTACAGTGTTCACAGACACTACTGAAAAATGTTTGGTAACCCAGTGACAGACATGATAAATAAATAAACGCGTCAAAGGAGCCTTAATCGAATCACAAAGTCACTTTCTTTGTAAATCAGAAGAAAACACACACAGATGAGGGCTCTAATTACAGGCTGATAGCTGCCGATATTTGAATGCTGTCGCCTACTTTGATCAGAAAAGGAAGGAAATGAGTGTCAAATGATAGCAACCGCACTTTTGTCTCATTTTTTGCTCTAGAGAAAGACAAGTAAACAGTTTGTATTCAGTGGTTTGAGTTAGTTATATAACATGCATACAACACTCGGCCTCATGTTGAAAGTTCCGATGGTAATCCGAGGAAGAAAATTACAAAAAAAATAAAAAATGGACGACTGTAAAAGCCAATGATATGGAAACATTGTGTGTTTTTCTACTATAATAATGCAGCGTGTCAAGTGTCTGCACAGATGGCAGATAAAGAGGTGTTACTGTATTGACAGACTTGAATCATTTTCTTGTATATTGTGATGATTATTTCCTCACCACATCATGAAATTTCGGAACAAAAGTGGTTTAAGAAGGTATTTCAGTGCAAATAATCACAACTCTAAGCACTTTCAATGGATGTGACCTTTACCAGAGAAGACGTCTTGAATAAACTTATTATAAAATCAATGAGAAACAACTCAAACACCTGTATTCATATTAGAATGGACCTGTTTGCATGAGAGTTTAATTCAGAATAAAGGTTAATTCGTCTTTAAAGTGACCATGTAAACACCCAATTCTAGTTGAAAATTACGATTCCTAAATAAACTTAATTGTAAATAAAGTCACTGGTTTATTCTGTAATTCATCACACATTTATAACAGCTTTCATAAACTGCACATAAAACATTCACGACTGTTTCATGAGACATTCATACGAAAACCTTTCATTTATGTGGAAGACATGAGAAATTTTCAAAATAAAAGTCCACAAATTGCAAAGCACTGCAGCATGGGCCATTATTTGACAGCCTGTTGCCCGTTGAGGTGTGGTCGTGGGAGCGGGAAATGTTTTCTGGATTCCCGCCAAAAAAAGGAAAAAGTGTCACATGTTTTTATCTGGGGAAGATACGTGGTAGGTGAATGCTAGATGCTAGATTGGAACAGCCGGACACACGGGGGGGGCGGGACGGGGGTGGTGCTCAGGACGATCTTCTCAGGACGTTCAACACTGAGGTAGTTCAAAGAGGATCGTAACATTGTAAAAAAATATATTTTGCAAGATGGCAGCACTGTTGAAAGAAGCAGTGTTTTACGATTGTTGGACTTTTACTTTGAAAATTTGTTGTCATTCTGTCTTCCACATTCATGAAAGGTTTGGTATGAATGTCTCATGAAACAGTCATGAATGTTTTATGTGCAGTTTATGAAAGCTGTTATGAATGTGTTATGAACTCAGCATCAGATGACTCACATCATCCGGCTGCGTTACGCTACGTTCCCACGACCACCTGAGTACCATGACAACGAGATTTACTTCAAAACAAAGAAGCCAATCAGTGTCGCAGGGTGAGACTACCCAGCGCTGTTGTGGCCGATGTGACGTAAAGCAGAACCTACGGCAGTGTCATCTTTTCCGATGCACAACAATGGCAGCGTGTGTTAGGTATCCGAGGGTCCATATAGACTGGACTATTTCCACTGTTTTGTCGACTCTATCACATGAACAGACGGCAGCTTGGGAAGCGTTTGTTAATGGAAATGACATTTTCGCTCTACTTCCGACCGGGTTTGGCAAGAGTTTGATCTATCAGGTGGCTCCACTGGTGGATAAAGAAAAAGAACCAGTGCAGAAGCCCATGGTTATTGTGGTACCCCCCCTGGTTGTGATGGTAGAGGACTAAGTCAAAGAAGCTGGTAAACTAGGGCTGACAGTAATGGAACTGGGAGGAAGAAATGACAACCACATCCACAGAGGTGTTCGTTAGCCCCGAGTCATGACTGAAGGATAAATGGAGAACTATGCTGTCTTACAACGTTTACCAGATGAACGTGGTGGGTATCATAGTAGACAAGGTTATAAATAAACGTCACGTATAAATGGTACGTTTAAACCCCTTCTGTTGATGTGTACATACCTGAGGAAAACTATTTTTGCCGATTAAGTAGCTTGACTTGATCATGAGTGGCTGAAGCTGCGTAAGTCAAGATGATGGACAGATTGTTCATCTGATCACATGGAAGGATTTTAGATAAGATGGGTTGTGGAAGGGTCCCAGATGGTATTGTGAGATACCATCTGGTGACAGTCAGCTTAGGTTTATTCCACTCTTAATTCTGAATTTGATCATTTATCTGATGTGGAAACAGTTAACACCTCTTTAACATTATTTCTTGTTGCACATATTCCACGCTGCCGGCATTAGTATGTTGATTCAATCGAGCTGTTGCTTCTTAGTTATCACAAAAATAAATTCAAAAATCACTGGTCGTATCTGGTCTAATATGTTGATAGTTGAAATGAAGGCAAAACAGGAAGTGGAAGTGATTGTTTTCTTCCAGTAGGTATCCAGACGTTAACCCTCGATGGGACTATGTGATTTATATACAGTATGACGATTAAAATAAATAAATAAGAAGCTTTAAAATATAACAAGCCTCTAATCAATCATAATGTACCTTACATTTTAAAGAATTTATAATTTAACTAACTGCACTGTTTTGGATTTTTTTGTGGCAGTTGAACCACATTTCATTTGTAGTCGTCCATTTGACCTTATGTTCATCAACATTTCAGATTTCATAACTAACATGAAACTAATTTTATATATATATATATATATATATATATATATATATATATATATATATGATTTTAGAATCATTATGAAATTAAATGTTCTGTTTTCAGTCAAATATATTCATAGATAATGAAGCCATTGTTCCTTTATCAATTGTTTTTTATATTAAGAATTTATGAAAAAAAAAAAAAAAACCTAATGGGACAAAGACTTTTATAAATAATGGTACTCCAACATAAAGGTCAGTTTTGTAAAGTGAGCACAGGAAATTTACTTTAAGGCTTAATTCACTTAAAATCAAAGGTCATTCATTTTATTTAATGCATTTTCTTAGAGGGTTAAGCAGCCATTCTGTCTAATCAGAACCCTCTGTACCTCCAGCTCTTAAAGCCCAATTAACTTGAGCAGAATACACCTGTTTCCATGGAAACCTTTATTCGGAATCGGCATTTCTATGTAAACATGAAAGAAATAGCTTTAATTCATTTTTTTTTTTATTCAGAATAAATAATTCTGAATGAACAAACATCATGTAAATGTAGCCATTTTACTTTTTATTTTTTACTTATAAATAAATATATTCTTCATCGTGTCCTTTCAGGTGAATTGTAGACTGTGGGGAAAGGTGCAGTGAATTAACTGTGCAGAAGTAAATTAGTGGTTTTGTTGCAGCATCTGTTCTGAAACAGAAGACGTTAACTGTGGGAGAGCTTTCAGAGTGACTGGGTATAATGTGTTCTCAATTAAGATTTATGTGACTACACACACGTCCTGTATTTCACATACACGTGGGTGTTTTCCATTTAACCCTTAGGAGTCTGAGTCTACTTTAGCTGGTTTTACCTTCATGTTTCTCATCAAAAACGTGTTTATCTTGACTTATTTGGCATCTTTTTTTTCAGTCCAACCTCACATGTGTGACTCTACAGTGTTTTTGATTTGACGTGATTTAACAAAATAAACCTAAAATCCACCAAAAACCTTCAAATCCAAGATGGAATAAATCAAATGTTTTACTGTTTTTCATCAAAAACATGTTAAATTAACCATTTTCATAACATGAATAGAAAACGTCTACAGTAATTTTAACTTTAGTAAATAAATGTATATACTAATAATGAAATTAAAATGTTTTTTTGTTGTTGAGTGACTACAGTCAAGTATTTAAAAAATATGATAGAACAAACATGTTCAATGATCCATTTTCACAACCCAGAAAACTATAGAATATACTATTACAACTATATTGAAACTATAGAATATACTATTACATTTATTTTTATTATTATTATTATTATTATTATTACATCAATAATTGATGTTGCTCTAAACCAGAAATAAATTCCTCTTCTCTTCTGAACTGAATGTAGATGTTTGCCTTAAAAATCCACTTATGTTATAAGACCTGAGAAATGATTGTGCTGTGTTTGCAACACAATATTTCATTTAAACCTACATTTCCCTCAAAAATATTGAAGATAGTAATTTTTAGTTGCATGTTTTGTTAGTTTAGAATAGGATAAAGTAGAATGAGCTTCATTGTCATAGCAGAATACCATTATAGAGTGCAGTAAAAGTTGTCTTTATATTCTGTAAAGTGTTCAATTAAAAAAGTCACACAAATACACACTGTCTTTATTGTAACTAAGAAATGTCCATCTCTAAATATGTAAAAATTGTTTATTTTTGAGGTTTATCTATTGAAGACCAGATGTTTTGGCTTCCTTCCTTTACATTTTTTGTGAGCAGACATGTCTTCCCTTTTGCAGATAATGTGAGAAAACCTTCTGTGAGTTTTACAGTAACGTCTCAGACCTTCTTCTGCAGAGACAGCGTTAAAGACGACAGTCAGCGGTTATTTGTTTTTGAGCAGCAGAAGACTTAAAGATAGTTTTTAGGTCAGGCCTGTTATTCTGTGCACTTTAATTAATAGAATAAACACCAAGTGGTTCAGTGGTTTTTATTACAGGCTGTACGGAGCAGAGGTGGAAGTAACTAAGGACAAATACTTCCTTTATTGTCCTTAACTAGATCTTTAGGTATCTGTACTTGAGCATTTTTTACTTGTGTGTTTTTTTTTACTTTTACTCCATACATTTTTGTATAAATATCTGTACTTTATACTCTTTACATTCTCAGAATAGACTCATTACTTTTTCAAACTAGACAAATGTGACAGTATGAAAAATAAGTCGGAAATCAGTAAATTAACAAAATATGAGACTTTTTATCTCTTAATTTAGATTTTTCATTTCATAATTTTGGATTTATATCTCATAATGTTGACTTTTTATCTCAGAATTTTGACTTTTCATCTCATAATGTTGACTTTTCATCTCATAATTTTGACTTTTCATCTCATAATGTTGACTTTTTATCTCAATTTTGACTTTTTATCTCATACTTTTGACTTTTCATCTCATAATGTTGACTTTTCATCTCATATTGTTGACTTTTTATCTCAATTTTTACTTTTTATCTCATAATTTTGACTTTTTATCTCATAATTTTGACTTTTTATCTCATAATTTTGACTTTTCATCTAAGAATGTTGATTTTTCATCTCATTATTTTGACTTTTCATCTCATAATTTAGACCTTTTTTAATCTCATAATTATGCTTTTGTTTTTAATCACCTATTTATGACTTTAATTTTTCCTACATTTTCTGTCCACACCCCTTAAACAGAGTACCATGACCCAATAAAACACATCATCTACACAGTAACTCACTTTTAAAGGTGATTCATCTCATTAAAATATTTATATCATTTGACAGCCCTAATTTAATTTACTCTACATTTCAGCATCCTTATTCTATTTTTATTTTCTCATTTTACACTGAATCGAGCAGAACGCAGTGACATTTCATTCTGTATTTACTTGTGTATCTGAATGACAATAAAGTCTTGCTCATACTGTACTTTTTTCTGCCTTGTTTGTTGGCCTATGTGCCTGGAGCCTGAAGCACAAATATCAATATGACTTAATGGTTAAAAGAGAGCGCTGGCTGCTGGTTGTTTCACTATTTTGATCAAATTGATGTGAATTGCTCAGAGCTTTATCTGATTTGTCGTTCATAGATTCACCAGAGGAGGTTTACAGATCTGGGTGCAGCAGGAAAACCATCACACTGTTAAAATACAGAGTCCTGCTTTTAGTTTAGTACTTCTAAATGATTAATGGAAGACTGCTTTTGTCTGCAGTAAATAAGTGGATGTCATATTGGTTTCATTTTATCATGACAAAAAGAAGAAGTGATTAGTGCATAACCATGCTTTTGCACTCACCTAATAAATAAAACTCATTATATTGTCATTTATTACTTATTACTTTTTGGCCTGATTCATCTATTAATCAATTTCTGACTCAGTTTTTAAATTAAATTCTTCACCAAGTTTGTTAATTCATTAAGTTGTGAAATTACAGGAACTTATTATATAAAGGCAAAACTACTTATAAACCTTTCATAAAGTACCATCTAATCTAATCTAACTCTTATCCAACCATTAAGAACCCAACAAGTGGTACCAGGCATGACAAAACCCCGCCCCTTAAAATATTTTAACTCTTAATTGGACATTTCACTCTCAAAATGTTAAGACTATGGATTTGACATTTCAAGGTCACTCAAGGTCAAAGGTCATGATGACATTTTCAAGCCCATGCCAGATTCCTTATCTGTCAATAACAGTACTTAAGTCTGTATCTCCACTGGATTTTCTATTATAGTCCATTTTAGTTTTTCAGTCTTGACCCAGTGACCTCTGACCTTTTGGGTCAACAATAGGGACTCAAATTTAGGTCGCCATTATGGTTAAATATAAATAAAGGTCCCCACTAGTAATATAGAAGTGATGTGGCCCTATAAATATTTTTTTTTCCCAGAAGTCCCCATAAAGCAGGGGTCTCCAACCTATTCCCAAAGGGCCGGTGTGGCTGCAGGTTTTTGTTCCAACCAAGCAGCAACACACCAGACTTCAATCAATGAATCAACTGATCTCAGTCTGCAGAGAGTCAATTGGTCAAACTGTGAACTCTTGGTTGGTTGGAACAAAAACCTGCAGCCACACCGGCCCTTTGTGGAATAGGTTGGAGACCCCTGCCATAAAGCACGAGGGAAACAAGTGCAAAACAAAATGTGTATTTTTCAAAGGTTTGAAGATGTGTTTAATTAAAAAACAAAAAAGTATTAATTTTTATGTATTTTTTTATTTTTAAATATTATTTATATTTTTGTATTCATTCACTTTTGTTCATTTTTAGATTTAATTATTTTTTCATAATTATTATTTTATTTAGTTCTGTATTTATTTAGTTTTTTATTTTTTTTACATTATTGCTATTGTATCCATTCATTATTTTTTTTACCTTTAATTTATTTTTAACTTAATAAAATTAAGTATATATATATATAATTATTTTTATTTTCTTTAAAAAAAATAAAAAGATAAAAGTTTACACTCACTACCCAGTCGCTACTTGATTTACAAACCTGGTCCTCATGACACTTGGAACAGAGTATGCATGTGTGCGTGTGTGTGTGTGTGTGTGTAATAACAGTGTGAAAGCATTATTGACAATAGCAGTAGTAGAATTGATAACATCTTAATGATACCCAGTGTTATTAATAACAAGGAAACTGTATCTACAAAGCAGAGTTCAGTTGATCAGAATACTACAGTATCTAAGCTACACACACACACACACACACACACACACACACACACACACACACAGTATAATAAATGCTAGTTTTGTTTCTAAAGGACTGAGTAAACATTATATATCATTATTTAAAAAGCATCTGAAAATGACTAACGTAGGAACAAATCTAAGGTTGTTGATAATAATATGGATCAATCATATCTTCCCTGTTACTGATGTGGGTTTTTTTGTCGCTTGTGAACATGAAAGTCCATGTTCACTTCTTTCACAGCAGGATCTAAAACAGAACAGACCAACCATCCTGACTTCTTTTTCATCTTCCTCCTTCACTGTTCACCTCGGTCCAAAACAGGGGTCTTCAGTGCCCACACTAACACTAACCCACTATCCTGTATGTTTGTGGGGCTGTTTATATGTGGACAATTGCAGCTAAAAATGACTAAATATTCTATGGGAAGTGCTTTTCATTTACACGAGAATGTAGTTTTTTACTGGCTGAAAACACAAAAATTCCGGAGTGGCAATCTTGAAAACCATCTGTTGTGTTTCCATCTCACAGTTGAAAACACAAAAATATATATATAAAAAATAATAATACAATAAAATAGAAATTTAGGGAAAAATCTGAGGCTGTAAATCATATGACTTGTATTTGATGATTTTCAAATTGACTTGTATTTTTGTAGTTTTTAGTTCAGATGATCATTTTAGTTTCATTGTATTTTTATTTATGTATTTATTTATTCCTTCCTGTGTATTGTTGTTTATTTCTGGGGCGGTATTCACATAAACCTTTTTTGGCTTCTATCCTCTCCAGGATAATAATGATGATTCAGTAACTTTTAATATAATAAATGACAAATGCTTGGGGTGTCCTAAAACTTTTTCCACCACTGTATACGGAAGAATAAAAAATGTATATATATATCATTTTTATTTTTTATTTTTTTTAATCACAATGTCACTTTTTGCCAATATCATGCAGCATTGGGACAGTTTAACTGGCTGTGTGGCCATATGTGTTGCCTGGGGCAGTAGTCAGTGCCATAAATAAAACAGTTTAAATACAGATGCAGCTGGAGGGGGTTTACTTCCTGCGCTGATGTTTATGAGCAGCGTTGGTAACATTAGCACTTTAACCTCATTTATTTATATGCTGTTTAATGAATGAAACTAAAGCCTTTCACTGATCACATAGTTCATAGAATTAAAACTAAAGTGTTTTAATATTGACATAAGAACAACTGTCACTGACGTCAGTACGTTACAGCTGTTCTGGGTTTGTTTGGGGTTTTCTGTGTTACACAAATCACCATGGTAACCTAGTAATAGTGTGGTAGTACTAGGAGTAGTAATATTGTAATAGTAGTATTAGTAGTAGCAGTAGTAGTTATCGTAATATTGTAGTAGTAGTAATAATAGTAGTAGTAGTAGTAGTAGCAGTAGCAGTACTACTAGTAATATTGTAGTAGTTGTCGTCATCATAGTAGTAGTAGTAGAAGTGTAGTAGTAGTACTAGTAATAGTAGTAATAGTATAATGTAGTAGTAATAGTAGTATCAGTAATAGTAGTAGTTGTAGTAGTAGTACTTGCAGTAATAGTAGTAGTAATATTGTAGTAGTAATTGTAGTAGTAATATTGTAGTAGTAATTGTAGTAGTAATATTGTAGTAGAAGCAGCAGTAGTAGAAGTAGTAGTAATAATATTGTAGTAGTAATAATAGTAGAAGTAGTAATATTGTAGTAGTGATAGTCGTACTAATATTGTAGTAGCATTAGTAGTTGTAATAGTAGTAGTAGTTGCAGTAATATTGTAGTAGTAATAGTATTAGTAGTAATTTAATAGTAGTTTATTTTATTATTTAAATAAATGTAAAAATTAAAACATATCTATTGTTCCAGATAAATGTGACTCACTGGGTTCAGACTGAAGTCAAACTTATTATTGCCTCAAACTATTTACATTTAATATAATATTTACACAAGAAAACAAAACAAACAAACAAATATATTACTGTAATCATTGCTAAATATACAACAGATCAGAATCCATAATTATTTTTTCCTCAACTACCAACACTGACCCTAGTTTTTAAAACAGTCATTTCTATAGTCGACCTGACCTTTATATTTAAGGATAATTGTTCCTTTGTACACAGAAGGTAAAAATATGACCAGGATCCTGACATAAAAAAACAATACTACATCCATCTGAATTATTCGTCACAAATGTGTGATTGTAGTGTTTGTGCGCAGGTCGTCGCCCGCTGAGGCTTTTTCCTGTAATGACCATGTTTAAACATTATTTAAATATAATAACCAACACTACGGCGGCTGGTGCAGATGCCTTCTGTTCCCCTTTTATGTCTGGAACAATTACAAAAGCTATAGTCTGAGAATGGGTACAGCATTTATCCCATATATAACCCAGTTTCCTTTTACTCAGTTGCTTGTCACTTTGATGTGAAACCATGACAACCATACCCCCCCCCCCCCCCCCCCAAGCCTCAAGGCACACTTCTATTTCTACTACACAGATGATAATTTAATGTTGTGCTGAAAGATTTAAAAAAAAAAAAAAGGTAATAAAAAGTAAAGCTTTTATTCGGTCACAACCTGCAGTAAAATACACGTCTGAAAGGTTTTAATTGAACTCAAGGTAATTCAGCAGTTTTTCGAAGCCGTGATAAGATTTATGAAATACTATTAAAGTAAAGTATAAAATCATTTGCATCATAAATATATCTAAAAACCTATGGAAAACTTTAATTGCAGCATTTTATTTATTTTTTTGTTGCGGCTGATTTAAAAAAAAAAAAATTAATTACATTTTTTTTTTTCTCCTCTTCCTCTGGCGCTCTGGATCTTTCTCCCTCATGCCATTCCTCCCCTGTAGCCCACCTCACTATTTGAAAGCCCCTGCCATAGATCATCAGAAGTACCCATAAACCATCAGCAGAAACACTTTCACTGTCTGACTCCAGCTCTTGACTTTACAAATGTCAGATTTCATTTCTTTTCTTTAGCCTTTCTGAACCTCTCTTCCTACCATATGTTCTCACTGAAACATTAAAGTGATTTGCTGCTTGAAAAAGACAGATTTCCCCACTTGTATAGAAGCACATTATTGCGAGGTTCGCTTATTGTCAGGTGGTAAATTGCTTGGAAATATTTTCCCCTGCGACGAGGCAGATCAGTGGAGTATTCTCTCAAGAGACTGTGCTCTGTTTTCTAATCATCCTATCAATACACCTCACAAGGGGACATTTATTGTCAAGAGCGTCAGTGTTTGCACATTTTCTTTCATCACACTGAAACTGCACAGAACAAGAGTTGTGGGGAAATGACTTGTTCAGTTTAGTTCAATTTTATTTTTAGCATAAAATCATCAAAACATAGTTAAGACAGTTGTGGGTAGAAGACAAACTTAAACTCCACCCCCCTTTTTACAAACTAATAGTCGAATCAATTCTACTTCCTTTACTTGAACAAACTTGTTTCTATTTATTATTAACACAGAGTATTTTTTCCTTTCCTCACACAATCTGATTTGAATAAGAATTAGAAATATAAATACCATGAAATATATACACACAAACACAAAATCGGTAAAATAATTTAAAGATAAATATAATATATAAATATAAATATCCATCTAAAATGACATAAGGTCCATGGTGTAAGCCAATAAAAATTTTTAAAAAGCATCAATCAACTATAAAGTATATTTATATTCACTTTAAATTAACTACAAATACAGTATTTATTTGATGTGATATTATTTCCTTTTGATAGTCTGTATTCATTTATTGCAATATCTTATTTTATGAATTATTCTACATTATAAATCCATTTTACCTTATTCAGATAACGTTCTGTATTTTGTTATTTTACCAGATTTAAATATCCTTTTTAATGCACTAATTGAAAAATACTTTTTTTTAGATGTTGCTCCAGATTATTCCAGAGACGTAACCCCCCTAACAGAGATACACTTACTTGTAATCACACAAAAAAAAAACAACTCTGTGTGACGCAAAATTCACTGAGGTATGGAGTTTTTTCAAAGCTGGATTAATACAAACACACAAATTTAAATTATATTAGCTCACAAATCACACAACTTCATATGAAGCTGAGGAATTAATCCCATGTAGAAATGTCAAAACAGTTGTTTTTCTGGGTCAGAGGTCACAAAACATCGTCGTTTGTCCTTGATTATAACATATAACTTAGCTTGTTAGCATGGCTGTGCTCCATTAGCATTCTCATTTCATTATGTCATATGTCAGCTAGCCTGATAATGAGGATCCAATTACATCATATAAAGATGACATTACTGACATCAAACTGTACATGATAACATTTATCGAGGACTTGACAATTCATAGCAAAGCAAACATAGCATATTAAATTATATTAGATCACATTTCATACAAGTTCATTTCAAGACAGAACATGGGCCTGTGTTAATTATAACACAGGCTGTTAGCATAGCTTAGCTCCATTAGGATTAATTCTGTATTTTGTTATGTGGTATCTGTCAGCTAGCCCGTTGTTTAGTTGCTAATTACATTATGTAAAGATGACATTAAAGATATTAAACTGTAAATGTTAACATTTATTAGACAGTTGACATTTCATACAAGCATATAAAGATGGATTCTTTGAAAAAATGTGGTGCCCCCTAGTGGCTCATTGTAGCACAGCTCACAAATGCCATATTTTTCTGTTATATTATGGTATTTCAGAGGTACATTCTGAATTTTGAAATACATTTTTTGTGACTAACTTCTTGTGATTTACTGAGATAACCAGCTTTCAGATCAGTTTATTTAGAATAAGTTATTTGATGAAATAAAAACAGCAATAAGAACTAATCTATGTCGTTAAGGATCACTCTGATTTTAGTCTGAATCATTTTAGCCTTGTTTATTTAATGGATCTGCTTTTAACATAAGAGCCTTCTGGGAACCTCAGGTCCTCAGGTAGTAAAAGATTTTAACTGTTCATGGAGTTCACACCAAAACTCAATATAATGTCAAAGTATTTTAATTCTTTCGGAGTCATTCCAACAACAGCGTAAAGTTGAACAAAATAATTTCTGGTGTTGGTGAAAATAACAGAGATTTTCCACTGTCAGTGTCACATATTCAGTCTTAAAATAAGTTAATTCAACAGTGATACGAGTAAGATATATTTCAGTGTTAAAAGATAGTGACTCTGAAAAGCTCCGCCCACCTGCGCTCAAACTGAGCAAGAAGTTGAACGTTGGAAAAACTGCGGTAAGATTTTCTAAAAAAAAACAAAAAAAAAAACCTATTGCTTTCTTATTTCATGTTTTTTCCTGGTTAAATACTGTATTACATCATCTATCGCAAAAACAACAAAAAGATGAAGTTTTACTTTTTACTTTTTTCATTTGAGAAGTTGTACTTTTTTATTTTTACTTAAGTAAAGCAGTTGAATCAGTACTTCTACTACAGTACTACTACTACTACTACAGTATGTTTTCACACAAATAGCTGTACTTCTACTTTAGTACAGAGCCTGAGTACTTTGACCACCTCTGCTTCTCACATAGTGTAAAATTTTATTGACACTAATTAGTGCAATGTAAAATATTAACTCTCACGAGTGTAAAGTTGACTCTGAAAAAAGGGGCGGATCTATGGGCAGGCGGGGCCCAACCAATCACAGGCTCAGAAACAGAATTCTAGACCGATTTTCATTGCCTCATCAAACTGAAATATTGATCAATATCCTTAATATACTTATTTATTCGTAAATGTTAATGGAAATAAAGTATGCATATTTAATTATTTGTGTTTGTTTAAAAAAAAAATACAAATTCTGTTTCAATTTTGGAAATGCTATTACGTTATATTGAAGGGGGGGGTGTCTTGCCCACCCCGACTTCACTTAGGCCCGACTAAAAGTAGCCGTCTAGATCCGCCACTGTCTGAAAATGTAAGTGTAGGTTCAGTGTAAAGTTTACACTCTGTAGATAAGAACCAAGATGTTTAAATTAACTCTTTAAGTGTGATATTAACACTGGTGATTTGACAGTGTATGTAGTCGATACTTCATATGCTGAATCAGACTGAAGGAAAAGAGGCAAACAAAAGAAAAAGGGCAGCGTGAACAGTAGCCTGTCAGGGGACCTGAACAGCGGAAGGTCACCTTTGCTAAAGGCTGAGGAGGACGAGTGACAAAAACTGCACTAATGTTAACCAAGACAGAAAAAGAGAAACCCAGAGAGGAGGGAGGAGGAGGTAATAGAGTGGGAGGGGGGGCGGTCCAGGCCACAGTGAAAGGCTCATTAGTGCAGTGATGCTTTTCTCTGTGGACTTGAGGACTAATTTAACCTGCTACAGACAGGCTTTACTTTAGCATTTTAAGCCTATTCCAGATTTAAACATGAATCCCATCACCAAGGGCATCCTCTGCCTATGTGATGAGTCTCCACCTCTCTCTGTCACTACCCCCCCTCCTCCCTCACTTACCCTCCGTCGCTCCCAATTACAGTAGGTCTGCTGGAGCCAGGTAACTCCCGTGGCTAGAGTAGATAAGAGCAGCCATTATCGGATTCCCAGCATTTAAACAGCAGCTCTGCATTGATCGCTGTAGCGGCTGGTTACAGCTGCCCCGCCTGGTGCCACAACCGTCTACAGAGAGCATCTACCCCACCCCCCCACCCCACATTCCCAATGACAACCACCAATACGGCACTATTTAAAAAGTACTGATTTATTCGTACTGTGTGCATATCGGTCGACTATTGACGTAGAATCCCATGGAGAAAATTCATCCTTATTCGAAATTATACACATGATCAGATTACTGGATTACTGAGCAATCAATTAACACAACATGCATTGTGCATAATTACAAGACTGACTGTCCCGAGGGATCATTTCTAATTTTAGCTTTGTCCTATTGATTTGATATGTGGGATCATGTCTTGGTTTGACAATCGATTAATCCTCCGCTGTTGTGTAGCTTTATCTTAACAATCGGGGAAATCTCTTTAAATTAGAGCTGTTAAATTATTTATTTATTTTAATCAGAATAACCACAAGATTGTTTCTTGGATTAATGTTGATTAATCATCATGTCGGTTGACTGTTCTGTCAACTTTTTTTCTACAAAAATTTTTCACAAACTATATAAAAATGCACTAAGAAACACAAAAGTATCAAGAAAAAAATATATCCAAAACATGCTAAAATCCACACAAAAAAACCCTAATACAAAAAAGTGATCCAAAACGTATTCAAAAACTCTTCTAAAGTACAGGAAAAAAACACCCCAAAAAATGTATAAAATATCCAAACCTATGCAAAAATATGAATATACATATGTGCAATTCAAACGTTTATTCAACACCTTCAACAGTTTCAACAAAACGACTTGAATCAAAAACAACTTTAATCAACTCTTCTATTTAATGGCGTAGACATTTTTAGCCACATTAATCTTAACGATGGATTAATCCGTGTTCATTTTGACAGCCCTACTTTAAATATTTAACCAAATACAAAAAGTAGCATAAAATCATGCATTAAAATGAAGTAAATTTGACTCGTTTTAGTGTTAGATATTTTCAACGGTACAAAATTCAGACTTATATGTATTTGAAAATAGATTCTGTTCATTTAATTGTTTTGTTTTTATCTTATTCTGCCTTGTTTTGTTTCTTTGCATGTTCTAAATAAATCAATAAATATATTTTTTAATTATAGTATACACATTATTTCAATTTAACTTCTTGAGACCCAGGAAAGTGCAAGTTTGGACTTTTTTTATATTAGAGAATTGCCTTTTTTTTTTTTCAGATGCATTTTTCAAATTTTTATGAAATACCCTTTGTAGTGGCCACATTTTTGTAGTTTTTTCTTTAATAAAGCTGTTAAAGTCTTGTCCCTAAAAGAGGACCGAGGGTTTCAGGAGGTTAAAATGTGCCATAGTAGTGTAATGACAGTGTTTTATGGTGTTTAATCATCAGTCAAAGTATTGATATTGACAATGTATGCCTATTTATGTATCTTCTGTGAGTCTGTTCGCACTAAAAGTGTTATTATGCTGCTGATGAAACACAGTCAAGGTGATGTGAAGTTCAGATGGTATGTAAAGGTAGGATTGTGCAGTGGGTCCACAGAGGCTTTGCAGAGGGAAGAATTATTAAAAGAGTGAAAATACTTTTGGCTAATTTGAAACCATGGTGAAAAAAAGTGTCTCTGGCAGATTGTGACAGTGTACTTTACTGTAGATAATTAAAGGTTAACCAACCCTCCCCTCACCCAGATGACAAAGAAGATGAAGATGATGAAGATGCAGAATAAGATGAAGAACATGTCCATTCGAATACAATCTAGTGGAGTCTGAAGGACAACTTTTCAGTAACAAAAACACAATTCAGATTTTTTTGGGGTGATTATACAACTTGAATTATGGACATTTTTCTCTGTGTCTAGAATCAAATGCTTCTAAATGTTCAACGCAAATCAAAAAAAATTAATCAGTGTTTGGAATCTATCTGGTCTGCACATAATAACTCAGCCATGATTGTGATTGAAACCCACTGATAGAATCATTTGTCCTGATCGTTCACCATTAATAACATTTAGAAATGAAGTTTCTAAAGTAGTATTGTTCTCATTTGCTACATTTACATGATGTTTTTTAATTCAGAATTATTTATTTTGAATAAAATAATTCAGAATTAAAGCTATTTCCTTCATGTTTACATAGAAATATTAATTATGAATAGAGGTTTCCATGGAAACGGGTGTATTCTGCTCTAGTTAATTGGGCTTCAAGGAGGTACAGAGGGAAGAAAACGATTACGTCCACTTCCTGTTTTGCATTCGTTTCAACTATCAACATGTTAGATCAGATACTACATGTGATTTTTGCATTTATTTTTGTAATAATTACGAAGCAGTAGCTCGACCTAATCAACCATAGTAATCAATATATTAATGTCGGTAGAATATGAGTGTCATCGCGACAAGACCAGGAGCATGTGCAGAACAACAGGAATAATGTTAAAGAGGAATTAACTCATTACAAGGCAGAGGAATAATTGAATCTGGGAATTAAAATCGGAATAAACCAGTGACTTTATTCATAATTAACCCTTTAATGCATGAATTATGAGGAAAGGAAAAAGCAGTTAAGGGATACATTGTGCAAATTATTATTATTTTTTTTTAAATGCATGAAAAATTGTTTGTTTAATTTACAAACATGGTATTTAAAGGGTTCACAATTTGAAATTATTGAATATTTGGTGTTTTTATTTACAGCTTAAGTTGATAAAATGTAAAAAAAAAAAAAAAAAAAAAAAGAAACATGTAAAGTGTCTTTTTTCACACACTTGGTTCTTAGTACGAACCTTTGTGGGATGGATACTTGGGGGGGAAGGGAAGAGAAGAGCCATCGTAGGATACATCTTGCAGTTTGCTTACATTAGAAACTATTGAATATTTGGTATTTTTATTTACAGCTTAAGTTGATGAAATATTTAAAAAAAAAAAAAAAAAAAAAAAAACATGTAAAAGAATCCAAAACAAACTGTATAAAACTTTTCCCACAAAGAAAAGGAAAGAAAAGAGCCATTAAGTACTTTAATGAATCGTGCAAAAAAAACTAAGTTTGTTGTGTTTTTTTTGCATAAAAAATAGTTTGCTTACATTACAAACATGGTCTATAAAAGGATTAAAAATATTACAATTATTGAATATTTGATATTTTTATTTACAGCTAAAGTTGATGAAAAAGAATAAAAAAAAAAAACGTATAAAAATGTTCCCATAAGTGTCTTTTTTCACATACTTGGTTCTTAGTACGAACCTTTGTGGGACGGATACTTGAGGGTTAAAGAAAAAAGACAAAGAAAAGGAGCACAGGGATGAGGCGACATGAGAAAGAACATTTGCGTGTCCTTTGCTACGAGGCTGCAGAGTGATGGTCTCGTGGAGGAAACAGGATCATATTTCAGAAGTGGACAGTACAGCATGTGGAGGGACGCCAGGAAAAGGCTGAGTCAACTGTTGTCAGTGGATGTGTGTGTTTGTATGATGTGTTAATACTCAGATGGGACACATGAGGACATGCAGCCTGTGTAAAACTATGGACTGATGGTATTGACCCAGACGCATTTGTAACTACACACACACACACACACACACACACACACACTCACCCATCTGCCAGACACTCGTCCACACAGTCAAACCCAGCCAGATAATGCCCCCTGAGGGCTGTCAATGCCATCGCTAAATGAATAAATCAACACATAGTCATGCATTTATGAGCAGGGACACACGAGAACATGATGGCGTTCTTTTCTTTCTGGAAGTACAGACTGGAACGGCTCGAAAAATCAAGATTCACACAAGATGGATGGCCTTGGATGGAATTCTGCCTCATGCTCTCGACTTCATAGAAAAACACAAACAAAAGCCAAGGACGATAAATTGGATTTGTCTCCAAGTGTGTGTGTGTGTTTTATTATTACTATATTACTATTATTATTATTACTATTATTATTACTATAATAATAATAATTATTATTATTACTATAATTATTACTATTACTATTATTATTACTATTATTATCATGGATGTTAACCCTTCAGCATTCTGGCCTTATTTTCCTTAAAAAAACACCAGAAAAATTCCAGCTGTTGTTCAACTGTTTGGAGTACAGATAAAAGAATGGTCCTTGAGGGTTAAAAAAAAATAAATAAAATAAAAGGAAAAGGAAAATGAAAATGAAAGAAAAGTAATACATCATGCAAAAAAAGAAACTTTTTTTTGTGTTTTTTTCCATAAAAAGTGGTTTGTTTCTACTACCACTACAATTAGAGGAAAAATGTTAAAAACATATTATATGAACATTTTCCCACAACAGGAAAGGAAAGGAAAGGAAAGGAAAGGAAAGGAAAGGAAAGGAAAGGAAAGGAAAGGAAAGGAAAGGAAAGGAAAGGAAAGAAAAGAAAAGAAAATTTATTATTATTATTATTCTTGGATGTTAATTACGCTGAATGGAAACTGAATCACACTTGTCAGAATGTGCGAGTGTGTATTTTGCGTTGGGGATGATTGACAGCTGGTGTTGCAGATGCTTGCGTACCTTGACAGCAGGCGTGACTCCATCCTCAGTGGTGCTCTGCCCATTCTGTCAAAAAAGCAGACGTGACAAAAACAGTCAGAAAGTGTGACAGCGCGTGCATGATGAGTGTGTATGCATGTTAGTGTGTGAGCAAAGGAAATGGAAACACCGAAGAAAAAAACAAGAGAGAGAGAGAGGGGGGGGGGGGGGTACTTGTAAGACTGTGTGGGTGGCAAACAATCCATGTATCCAGCACTTTGCTCCTCAACTGGCAAACCTAATAATCTAAGGCTGGCACAGAAATGCACATCCTTTATCTGTTCCCCAGTAGGTAAGTGAGGCTGAAGAGGTAATCATTGTTATTTGTCAAACAATGGCCTGCCAAGTGGCTAGTCTGTGTTAAAAAAAGAAAAACAAAGAAAGAAAGAAAGAAAAAAAAAAAAGACACTGAATGCGTTGTTCAGGTGGCAGGAGTGGGCGTCCACCGGCGACCTTTGAACCCACAGTCAGATTTCAGATAGATTAGGACATAAGGCGAGTATGTGGTGTAAACAAAGCCAAAAACAAGGTAAACAAGTGTTTCCATGACAACAAACCCCACCCCCCTTGTACACATTTTACCTGATTTGCCCTATCTCTTATCAGTGTGAAAACACATTTTTGGTGACTGTGACCTTTGACCTATATGCACCAAAATTCAATGGCATCTATTCTGGATCACCTCACACCTTTACTGAAAATGTAATGGAAATTGGTTTTGTATAAACCTGCTGACAGACAGAGAGACAGACAGACAGACAGACAGACAGACAGACAGACAGACAGACAGACAGACAGACAGACTGATTCAAACATACTGTAATACCCCTCTCCCCTTCAGGGGGCGGGGTAACAAAGGAGAGGCCAATATGATGTAAAGAAGAGAGGCAGATGGATAAACAGACCTGGAGCTGTCAAATAATTAGAATTTTTAATCAGATTAATGATGTTAAGGGCTGATGTGGACTCACTTTTATAAGACATCCACCAAGTACGCTGGGTTTTGGCTGGAGTTTGTCTGTCTGTCTGTCAACAACATTACTCAAAAAGTTATGGATGGATTTTAATAAACATTTTCAGGATGTGTTGGGAGTGTCAAAAGGAACAAATGATTACATTTGGGTGATGATCTGAAAGAGATCCTGGATTCTGGATCACTTTGAAATGTATTCTCCATTTACTGTAAAATTTTAAAGTGATCCAGAATCCTGGACCTCTTTCAGATCATCACCCAAATGTAATAATTGCTCAAAATCTAATGTCTTCTTCCTTGACCCATTATCATTACTGAAAGTTTCATCAAAATCCATTCAGAACTTTTTTGCATAATCCTGCTGACAGACAGACAGACAGACAGACAAAATCTAATTTATTACCTCCTTGGCGGAGATAATAAAAATATCATGTACTACCATTGTATAATATATATATATATATATATATATATATATATATATATATATATATATATATATATATATATATATATATATATATATATATATATATATATATATATATAGTGTTTATTTTTCTGCATTGTTTTTTAATTATGTTTCTTGCACTAATTTCTTTTTCTTTTTCTGAATGTTCCAATGTCTTAGTGAGTGTTGCTCTATTTTAAATTGCTCTATTTTGTGCTCAATGGGACAATGACAATAAAAGGAATCTGATACTGATATATGTATAGTAATATGACTTTTAGTTCCTATTGCCCAGCCCTTCGAAAACTTCAAAGCGGTTTACATTGTGTCATTACAACAGTTTCTAAAAAGCTGAGTCTGACTCAGTGTCAGTCATTGAAGTGTTGAAGATGCACAATAGTGTCGTGACTGACCTTCAGCTCTGACCAAACTGAAGCAGACTGACGGCCATGCTCTACTTGTGTCAACTGTGGCATATTTCCTGACGGTACAATAGTAGAATTTTATCATCCTTTGAACACATGCTGCTCAAGGCTGGTCAGAGAATTGGGCAGATGATTAGAAATTTCAGATTAGGTATTAAAGTGTATTTTCCATTGAACACAAAACCACTGCAGCAGAACAGTTGCAGTGGTTTGTCATTCAGGTGAGGAGCAAGGTCTTTTGGGGACATCTGGTCTTTGGACTAGTAAACCAAATTAAAGTAGTTCCACAAACCACAATGGGACTGTTTATATGAAAGTTTTTTATCCCTGTTTAATTGAGAATAAAGGTTAATTCCTCTCTAAAATTACCATGTTAATGCACACCTGTGGAATAATGTAAAAAAAAAAAAATACTAAAAGTAAATGCATACAATTTATTCTTAACTTCTAACCCCCCCCCCCTTTCTCCATCAACTTGAGCTGTAAAAAAAGAAAAAAAGAAAAAGAAAAACCATATATGTTACATGTTGGTTTCTTCATTTTTTGTTCATTTTAATTGATCACTTTGGCTGTTTTTGTTCAGTTTATGGCTTATTTTATTCTGCTAAAATCTCAGGAGTTAAAGGGTTAAAGACATTCCTATATACTAATAAATTATACTATTTTAGTAGCTATCACTTCATAATTGACAGGTTAACCCATAAAGACCCAAAAACCAAAATCATTCACTGATGTAAATGGTTTAATATTCGTTAATCCACTAATCCTATTAGTAAATGTAAATAATTGTTTGTAAAATGCAGTTTGTCATCTTTTCATGGTCATGGGATCTGACCCATTTGGATGTTCAGAGGCTCTGTAGTTACCATGGAAACACCATCAACATCTACAATATTGACTCACCAGTAAAACATATGGAGTTGAATCAATGACACTGGGTTTATGTTCAATTAAAGTTTTTTTTTTTATTTATTTTTCAACTTTAGTCTGAGCTTTAACCATCATATACTGTTCATGAATTCCCTATATTTTATTTAATGTCTATGATTTTCACTTAAAAATACAAAATAGTGTAATTTAGTACCACGCAACCTCTAATGTTTTTCTTTTTTATTTTACCTGTTTTTTTTTTATAGCCTTCCTTCTTTCTTTGTTCCTCTGCTAAAAGCCTGAAAACTAACAATAGTTCTAATCTTCTGTGAATCAGCACTTAATTGTTTGTAACAAATAGAGGCTGTACTGTGTAATGTGTATTGTCCCCATTAAAAAAAAAAAAAAAAAAAACCCTTTATAAATAAAAAAATAAAAATAAAATAAACCTCTTCAAAATAAGGCTGGAAAATTCATTTGGGAAGTGCCACAAAAGCAGCACTGACTCTTTATGGGTTAATATGGCAGTACTTTTGATCTGTTAGACACCAGTTTGATCTCTTTCACTGCAGAAATACAAACAGGAAATCTACATGAACCAATCAGAACACAGATATTCTGAACCCAGGAAAGGACCTTGACCATCTGACACAAAACAAGGAGCTTGAACCCGATAAAAGGCATTTGTGGAATGATTGTGGTTTGGATATAAAAAGCCTGACATGGATGTTTTGAGCCTAAATTAACCTACAAAGACCCGGTACTACTTTTGTGGCATTTCCCAAATCACATTTTCTCAATACCTGACCTTTCTTATGTGATTTATCCTAATTTATTATAATATAATTCTCTATATTTTATCAATATGAATCAGGCATTTTCTAGATTTAACTTAATAATAATAATAATGGATTGGATATATACAGTGCTTTTTTGGTCACTCAAAGCGCTTCACATTAGTGACCCATTATTCATTCACTCTCACATGCTCCCTCTGGTGGTGGTAAACTACATATGTAGCCACAGTTACCCTGGGGCAGACTGACAGAAGCGTGGCAGCCATTTTGCGCCTACAGCCCCTCTGACCACCACCAAACATTCATACACCAGTGTGAGTTACACTGGAGGTAAGGGGGGTGAAGTGTCTTGCCCAAGGGCACAACGGACCGAATACGATTCCAACCACCAACCTTTCAGTTACTGGACGATTATGATCCATGACCCACTCATGGATCATGGATCATAATTTACTGATCATGTAAATTAAAGTTGAGGGTTATTATATCAAAAACAGAGAAAACTGACCCCCACCCAAAAAAAAAGACTTTTTCAATCATGTGGTTTAGGCTTAAAAGGTCTGACATGGATGTGACAGTTCCCAAATTAAATTTTCTCAATGACCTTTCTTAAGTGATACAGTATATGCCCATTTATTATAATATTATTCTCTGTATTTTATTCATCATTTTCTTCCAGTAGACATGCAGATGTTAAGTGGCCATTCTGTCCAAACAGAACCCTCTGTACCTCCAATTAACTAGAGCAGAATACACCCGTTTCCATGGAGACCTTTATTCAGAGCTAACGTTTCCATGTAAACACAAAGGAAATACCTTTAATTCCAAATTGTTTTATTCAGAATAAATACTTCTGAATGTAAAAAAAATAACCAATGTAAATGTAGCCAATGACAAGAATAATGTTAAAGAGTTTTTTAGTAACTGTTTCCATGTCAGAGGAATGATCTAATTCAGAATTAAGAGTGGAATAAACCACTGAAATTGATTCAGAATCGAGTTTAATGCAGAATACTAATTTTTAACTGGAATTGGGTGTTTACATGGTTATCTTAAAGAGGAATTAACCTTTATTCTGAATTAAACAGGAATAAAAAGTCTCATATAAACACTATATGAGTCATAGGTTTCACTTTCACTTCTGACCCAGTGAAACACACCTGTATTTATTCATTTTTTTAATATATTAATTTGTTTTTACAGCTCAAGGTGACAAAATAGGATATATAAATCATGAACAAACTATATGCAAATTGTTTTGACATTATTCCACAAGTGTGTGTTTTTTTGAGGGGCGCCTGTTAGAGGTATACCTCAGGGTAAACTTACTGAATTTAAGTGAAAACTATTGTGATATGTGTCATTATCTAGATGTGAATCATACAGTCATACATGTGTAATATTACTGCTTAAGTGTTAAGAGTTATCTGAGGTCACACTAGTACATTTTTTTGCTAATATAAAGGAAAATAAATGACTTGACAGAGCACTTCCACTGATCAAACATAACGACTCCCGCTGTTTTGCTTTGTTTTCCATTACAGAAGGCTGACCCAGAGGTGGCTCTCTTCCTCTTTGCCCTCTTCCTTTTCCTTTAGACGGCACAAACAATTCAACAATCAAACACTCAAAAGAAACGCAGGACGCAGAAGGATGTCAGAGCACAGACCAGAGAATCAAAAGATCCAGTTTACTGCAAAATGATGATTGACAACCGGATACACCGTGTTGCTTTTTTTGCTGTATAAGCTATAAATAAGTCTTGTCAAAATTAATGCATTAACCGATTAATTCATGACCATAATTAATCTGATTAAAAACTTCTGTTTAAACTGTTGAAGGTGTTGAATAAACATGTTAAATGCATATATATTCATATTTTTGTATATGTTTTGAATATTTTTTATACATTTTTGGTTTTTTTCTGTATTTTAGAACAGTTTTTGAATAGGTTTTTAAAATTTTATCACTTTTTTGATGGTTTTTTTTGTTTGTATTTTAGAACAGTTCACAGTATGTTTAGGAAATCCCATCACTTTTCTTCTTAGTTTATTTTTAATAAACGTGTTCATTAAATATTGAATTATATTTTGCATATGTTTTGGATATTTTATTACAATTTAAGATCTTTTTCTGTATTTTAAGAGTTTGAGTATTTTGGGGATTTTTATCACTTTTTGTGTAATTTAGTGGATTTTAGCATGTTTTGTATAGTTTTTTCTTTGCATTTTAACTTTTCTTAGTGTATTTTTGTGCATTTTCTGGGAACAAGAGAGTACAGTTGATCAAGATAAAGTGTTTTGATGCTTTGTACCAAAGCACTTCCAGCTAAAAATACCACATTAATGTGAAGTAGACATTAGTGGGATATTCTGCTAGCACAAAGCTAATGCTAACAGTAGCTTAATGCTACCACTATGCTAATGTGTCACTTTGCTTGGACAAACACAGTACAGATATATTCACTCCTTTCTCAAATCTGTTTACTCATGACAAATTAAATGCAATTAATACAGATTAATAGTGAATATTTAATCAGGATTAATCAAAATTATTCCAAAGTAACCTTGTGATTATCTGATTAAATAACTTAAATCACTTGACAGCCTTATTATAAATCTATTTCCATATTCCATGTGCTTTTTCTAGTCGATCTGGTTGGATTTTAATCGTTATCATCCCGAGGGAAGTAATTTAATTCAGTCAAACTGTGCCAGTAATAAAATCTGTAAACTGTGATGAGAAGTGACTTGAGGAAAAATGGAAGCAATTAAGTAAATCGACCAAACATGTGAAAGAAACACATACAAGTTGCACGCGTATGGAAGAAAAAAAGTGAAACCCTGCCACCGCTCCCAACTTTCACCCTCTTATCTTCATTTATTTGCTTTAACTCAGGTGTACAGGTGGATTTGTTTAACCCTAGATGATGACCAACAATGGGATTCTTTCATGTGTGTGTTGGTGTGGTCAGTAAAGCACTTCCAACGTCATTTCTCAACACATTTCCACCTCATTATCTTTGCATGGCTGATCCAAGTGGCCCAGTTAATGGTGCCTTCACTCCCATGGGCTTCCTCAATGAGAGCGCCGGCACACACACACACACACACACACACACACAGTTTCCATGTCTCATTAGTACCAAGATTGTAAATCAAGTAGCCATTGGGTAGTGTGTAAACATTTTTGTTTTAAATTAAAAAAATAAATAAATAAATTTAAAACTTAAATGAAATTTAAAAATAAATAAATAAAAAGGAATGAATAAATAAAATAATTCAAATAAACAAATAAAACTGAATAAATAAAAAATAATAAAAAATAGTAAAATTAAATAATAAAATTTAATTAATTAATTTAATTAATTAAAAAAAAATTATATAAAAATTAAAACATTCTTTATATAAAAAAAGGAAACAGCTACAAACCTTTGAAAAATACATGTTAGACTTTGCACCTGTTTCTCTCATGCTTTATGAGGACTTCTGGAAAAAACAAACTCATGTATTTAAAGGGTTACATCATTTCTATGTTTTATCTACTGTTTGTTTGTTTGTTTGTTTGTTTGTTTGTTTGTTTGTTTGTTTGTTTGTTTGTTTGTTTGTTTGTTTGTTTGTTTGTTTGTTTGTTTGTCAGCAAGATAGGTAAAAAAGTTATGGATGGATTTTGATGAAACTTTCACAGATGATTGATAAAACATTAAAGAAGAAACTATTACATTTTGAGCTATGGAGGTCAAAGGTCAAGGTCAACACCTAAAACACATGTGGTAATATCTCAGAATCCAGACAAGACAGAATCAGGTGGGTTTTTTGCCTTCACTTCACCTTCGGACATTAGATAAGATAACATCGATAGGCTCGATGACGTCATGTTTTGATGTCAAGCGAATGATGCATTTGCAAAATGTATGACCTTTACAGACGTGTGCTGCTTAGCGGAGGTCTGCGCTCCTGGAGTGCTCTAGTCTTTCAAATAAATTCATTTTTAAAACTTTTTTTTTTTTAAACTTAAAAACCATACTTTTCCTTTTTGTGTAATAAAAAAAAAAGAGACAGAAATAATAATCAATTAAAATAAAGTCAAAGAGAAGAGTGCAGATAGACGCCTTTCTGCTGTTATATGCACAGTTGAACAGAACATTTAAAATTAGGAACAAATGATCCATAACTTTGCAGTTACAGTTCACAGATGGAAACATTTTCATGACGTAATTTGACTTTTTTCGCTCAAAAACACAAATAAAGCATTAGTGCTGACATTATTTATTTTATCTTATCCATTTCTTTCTATTGTTTTACTGGTGTGTCCCACTTCATATCACATTAGGCTGTATTTGACCCTAAACTAAAGCTCCAGTTGACCTACAGTATATTAGGCTGCGGCGCTGAGGATTTCCCACCACAGTCTTATGTGAAAAGACAAAGTAAACAATCACAGCAGCGATACTGTGTGTGTTGAGTAGATAAATGTGTGTTTTAACAGCCTGATTAGAGCAGCACTGCCCTGTAACCAAGCAACTAAGAAATACAATAACTGCTCTTTGTTGGCGCCTTCAATGCTATCGCTTTAAACTTCTTGTAATCTCACCTGCCAGTGTATCGACAGCAGGTCACATTACTAATGTCCTCCATGGGATGCTGCCAGATCATGGACAATGGCTGCTACTGAACAGAATTTTGATAATAAGCATCTTTTTTAGTCTGTTTTAAAGTAAATAAGTAAAGCAAACAAAATAATGAAGTAGACTCAGCAGCGTTAAATTTGCAGGTTAGAGTCTTAGCTTTAGTGGTGCATTGAGTTTTGTTAGTTTGTTTGATTGAAAGCCTTATTTTTCGAACATGTAGAAAATGAAATCAATCAATAATGATACATAAAAGATTGATAAGTAAACAAAAGGAAAATAAATAAATGTGCAGGTTGTCCCATAAGTCTCTATACATAGGAGACATAATACATTCTATTTCTTTATATTTGAGATTACATAAATAATGCATTTGAATAAAGAGCAGCGAATTAAAATGGTAGAGAGCATAGTATATAAATAAAAATGGCTTATGTTGGAAAACAATTATTTTTCCAAAATATAGAGACTTATAGGACACCATATAATAGGGCTGAAATTATATGCTTTTATGCCGATTTGATTCTTTTTCCATTTTTTGGGTGCTGATTCGATTTAAATTGCGATTCTTCGATATTCTCGATTTTTCCTGATTTTCTGCTTGCCTTTTAACACCAGACCATGAGAAAAAGCTGAATGATGATGCCAACAGATCATATCAGGAGCCATATTTCCCAAAAAATGCACATAATAAGTGAGTCAGTTCAGATTTATCCAGCAGTAAAATATTGGAACCAGACTTTGGGAAGTAAACTGTTACATTTATCTGCACACAACACAAACTAAAGTAAATTAACATACTTCATAATAAAGTGTACATGTGTCTGCTCTTCCCTTCTGTTAGAAAGCCCACACAGTTGAATTGTTGATTGTTTAACTATATTTATTCAGGAACAACTCATTTTCTCTTCAGTTTTCAGATATCCCACGCTTTTGAATGCACCAGAGATGTTACGATGGTCTTGAACGCACCACATCGGCACATAACGCTGGTGTGTTGTTGTAGCTAATACAATAATAAGCTAGCTGTCATCTGTGTGTCTTCCATGAGGTGATTTGTGTGTATTCCATGACGTATATTATACATACAGTCATCTACGGTCTTTATAAGCGGTAATTTGTTTCCACCTTAAATTTAATAATTAATTTTTTATTTATTTTTTTGGGTGGGGGGGGTGTAAAACAAAATATCCTGATACATATGCGAATTGATTTTTTCTCCCACCCTTACCATATATACATATGTACCAGTGATGCGTGGGTCGATGTATAAATAACCCGCAATTGACCCATATACACATGTAATACATGCTTGAAAATAATTAGAAAGAAATAAAAACTTATATACTCCTACCCCCAATCTTTATTGCCTATGATGTCTATAAAGAAATGATTTTATACAAATATCAGCGAAATAATAATAAAATATCACAATTATGCACTTTTTTTAATCTCATGGATAATGATGACTTCTCTCAATTGTGACTTTTTTTATATTTTTCCTAAACTTACCTGATCAAACACTTTATCTATACAGTAACTAAATATTAAAAGCTTTAATTTTTCGATACTTTTAAAACTTTTCAGATTTTTCCTGGTTAAATAAGTACTATTTGCATCCAGGGCAAAAAAATGCAGTTTTATTTTTACTTTATTAGTCATTATAAGTTGTACTTTATTACTTCAGTAAAAGGAGTTCAATCAATCCTTGTACTTTTACCACCTCTGGTGTGTGGGCAGGGTTTTGTGTTGTGTCATGGGTGGATGTTTAAAAAAATACATAAATAAACCCAAAAAAATCCTCCTGTATAGTGATTTTTTTTCTAAATCAAGCTCTGTGAAAACAAAGACAGTAAAAAATGTATAGAAAATATAAGTTTAAAATACAAAAAGTCCAGAGGCTGACATTCTATGTTGGTTATGGAGCTCAGATGTGTGTGTTATCACATGCCCACTCAGGCTTCCACCTTCACTCCTGCTCAGGTGTTCAACAGGTCACACCCAGATTAGCTGGAGCTAAGCCACACACACACACACACACACACACACACACACACACGAGGGTACAGTGCTGACCACGCCTGGTGAGCAAACACAGCACACATTCCACTTGTTAACCCTGTGTTGTACTTTGTGTCGCTGTCCACACTATCAAACCTTCTTAACCTCAGTCTTTTCCACAGTGGGGGCCTGTACGGTCGTGCTGAAACACCAGCATGTGAAAGCTTGTTGAATGAAGCTTTTATATTTCCTTAGTTTTGTCTTCAGAGAACTGAATCCATTGTTGAATTATAAAAAAATAACTATATTAACCTGCTATTGAAAGTACAATATTCCTCCTATAATCATAATAATACATTTTATTTGTGTAGAACTTTTCATGGCACTCAACACTTTACATACAAGACATTAAAAACAAACAATGGAAAAAACACTTACACATTAAAAGCAGTAAGAATAAAAGTATGTCTATGTTGTTTATGCAGATATTCTAGTTTATGTGCATCCATCTACACCATCGACCTCAAACTCATTTTTTTTCAGGGACCACATTCAGCCTGATTTGCTCTCCAATGGGCAGGACTAGTAACATTAAAACATAATAACCTATAAAAAATCATGACTCAAATCTTTTGTCATTGTTTTACTGCAACACCCCCCCCCCCCCCAATTAAATTATGAAAGTAGTTTTATAAATTATTCAAATGAAGTTAATTTTAACAATATTCTGCCTCAGTTTATCATTAGTCCATGTGTTTTATTATGGATCAGTTCTACAAAGACACTAAACTCTTAGTAATAGAAGCAGAAAATGGTTTAAATTTAAAAGACATTTCAGGCTGTTCACATTTGTTCCGATTATTCACATGTTATTGTTAGCCTTTTTTTTTTGTTGTTATTAGTCTCTTCAGCTCAGGGGCCGCATTGGAACGTTTGGTGGGCCACATTTTGCATGTTTGAGACCCCTGATCTACACTGTCTTCAACCATCTTCAGAGTGTTTGTAGTTTGTTTTTTTAGTTATGTGTATTATCATCATGGGATGGACAGCTTAAGGTTTGTTTTTCAAAATAAGTAGGGATGTCGCAATCCGATCATGTGATTTCAGACTATCGGAAGGGTGTGGGAGATTATAAATTAAACTTCATCATGCTCCTCTTTCAATGTTTGACTTTCCTTTTATATAAATCCTTTTGTTGTTTGGTTTAATGCTATATTCCAAATAAATAAGTAAATATATGTGAGGAAAAAAAGTCTGTATTTCAATAATAACAGTATTTCTATCCAATAACCTGTTGATATCCAGTTCTGTTATAAAGATTCAAAGTCATGTTTTTATATCAAACCAGAAATAAGTGCTTTTTTTCTGTCCACAAATAACAGCAAACTGATGACTAGTTAGGTTACAGTTTACTGTCAGAAATAAATTAATAAATAAACACAAAAACAAATGAATACATGTCCAAATAATGCTCCAAAAAAGTATCACCAGAGAAAGAACACATTCAGAAACATCTGAATGAAACCTGTTATTACCATGACCTCTGCCACATTCTGAACAACAGCACAAACACAGTGATGGAGAAATTCACAAACACCCAGTTCACCAGTGGAAATCTGTGGAACGAACAGCTATCGGATGCTGGAAGTGGAGGCATTTGTGGTCATGTGACACCGTGACTAAATAGTGACAGATGTATGAGTCACACCTTTTCTTTGACCTGCACCAACCAGGCAGATATGCTGATGCCCATTCATGATTCCAAGCACATGAGGACGAGTTGAGTCATACCGAAGGATGAGCGAGCACATGTTACCGGCACATAACCAGAGAGATCACAGCGCATAACCATGTGCATGCTTTATCTGCACAACTTCCATACCTATATTCATTCAAATAATAATAATAATAATATTTTTTCATTTGTAAAGCACTTTATATTTGAATTCAAATCTCAAAACGCACAGTAAAAAGATTTTAAAAAATCAACAGATTAAAATCATACAGTAAAATATTTTCTAAAAACAAAGGTTTTAAGTTTATATATATATATATATATATATATATATATATATATATATATATATATATATATATATATATATATATATATATATATATATATATATAAAGTAGCCACCATCTGTGGAGCTCAGCCCAGGAGGATGTTCTACCAACAGGGGCAGCAGCCTCAAAGGCAATGTTTAAATGAATTAATTTATATAAATTTGGGCTATCAAAATTAACACAATAACATGGATTAACATGATTAATGTGAATAAAACCTTTAATGTAGATAATTAAATGGAACAGTTGCTTACAGTTGTTTTTTTTTTTAAACTGTTGAATAAACATGATTTTAATATATAAAATAAAATAAAATCATTAGCATGTTTTGTCAGATTAATTGCAGGGTTACTTTGGATTAATTTCAATTAACCATGATTAAGTTTATTTTTATTCTATATTAATTTAGTTTCAACAAAAAAACTGTAAACAACTGTTCCATTTAATCCCCTTAAAATTTTCAACCAGTTTAATCATGATGAATTAATTAATTTGCGTTAATGTATTAATGTTTACAGCCCTAATATATTCATATTTCTGCATACATTTGGGATATTTTGTCACATTTTTTGGTGTTTTTTTTCTCCACCGTCACTGATTCAACTCCATGGCTTTTCCTGGTGAATCAATGTCATAGAACATGGCAGTGTTTCCACGGTAACTACTGAGCCTCTGAACATCCAAATGGGTCATATCTGATAACCATGAAAAGATGAATAACTGTAATTTACAGAAATTATTTACATGTGTTTATAGGATTATTGAATCAACAGGTTTAGATCAGTAGGTGCTTTTGGTCAGTGTTTTTTTTTTTTTTTTGAGTCTTTATGGGTAAAAAAATCATATATTCTTCAGTGCCTTCAGCAGAAAAAGAATGGAAACTTTAGAATCATATGAAGAGTGATTTATCTTTTTATATTAGTAAATTATTTCAGTCACCAGTGGATAAAAAAATGGACCAACAAACTGCTGACTAACATAACACACACTTAACACAAACACAATCTTTTATATTGAACGTTCAATCAGATTATGCACGGCTGCACAGAAACACCAATATTAATAGGATAGGATTGCATTTCCCCCCCCAAAAAAATATGAACACTCTGTGCACGTACATGTGGCGAGTGCGTTTTTCTTTGTCCCATCTGTCCATATGACAAAGCAAGACTCCCACTGCAGTGTCTCCCCTTTCTCCTCCAACACGTTCCCTGGCATGGCCTCCAGTCTCAGACCCTCTTTCAGCTCAATCAATCTGATCCCTGAGCTGCCTCTCTGGTGAGCCATCAGGAATCAAAGTGTGCAGCTGGCTGGTAGGTTGGTGACAGAGATAAATGGCGCCAGTCCCACTTTGACTGGCAATGATCAAATTAATTACAGATCGAGTAATATTGGGTTTCAGGGGCTGAGGCCAGTGTTATTGGAGAGTAAAAATAAATAATAAAAATAAAAAGAGACTTATGTAGTGTACGTATAGCTGATTTTGTTGCAACAATCTCACACGTTTCAGAGTTTGAGCCATTAAACACACCAAAGGAGGGGGATTCTTACCATATTAAACTTAGCTGTTTTCACAGTCTCTGCACCACCATCTGTTCAGCTGCGATATGCTACTCAGCCAACTCACATGCTGCAAAATACTGTGAATAGTGGAGTCTGCAGGACACGACCAAGTCATGGTGACAGTGTTTCTAAATTACCCAGACTGCATCTTTTTGCATTTTACAGAACTTTTCATTCATCATAAACACTCATATTGACATTAACCGCCTCCAAAATTAGCCCCAAAAGCAGTAGCTTCTAGTGCAACATTAATAATTACCAACATTCTTGATCACAATAACACTCTTCAGATTAATTACGTGCCCAAATGAGTCAAGATGTCTTGAATTACACAAATTGGGCCTGGTGTTTAATAAGGAAATAAGGTTGTTGAAATAAGAAAAGTCATTTTTCGTTAGAGTTGCTGCAAACCAGCTCCTCGGGATCTTTCACTGATTAAATTTCTCCTCCCACCTAATCATGCAGTGTAGGGTATAATGGGCCCACAGATAGAAAAATGAGTGTTATATCTTGCAAAATTAACTGAGGGTACAGAGCTATTCATCAGTGAGAGCAGATAAACAGAGCATGGATGTCACATATACACTCCAATTTAGGTTTGATCAATGGCGAACAGGGGAAAAAAAACAAAAACAATGAAGTACTTTTACACGTGTGCATCCTTTACTGCTCACATCTGGAATGAACAGAACAACTGAGCGTTTGAGGAAGTTGTACAGAACATTAATTACAATAACTATACCAGTCTGTTTTACATATTCTATAGCACAGGCATCAATCTGTGTCATTTGTGTCCTAAATTACTGTTAAAAAAAACACCTAAAGTGACAAAAATGGAATAATTCATTCATTTTAAGCAAGAAAAAAAAGACCTCAGCCAATAGCAAAGAGCTTTTATCCATGTTCCAAGTGATGTAATCATGAAAACAATATTTAAACTTACTTTTATGTTGTGTTAATCAGTGTTTTAAAGCTGCAAAATGACTGTTCAACAAATCCATCAGAAGTCAACTGTTACATTAATGAGCATTTCTTAAGAAAAACAAAAATAGTTTTGATTCCAGCGTTTGATATGTGAGTATTTGATGGTTTCTTCATTCATGTGTGACAGTAAATTCATTAGTTTAACCAATCAAGACACAAACATCCACCACAGACCAAAAGCATGGACTGATCTAAACCCTTTAATGAATGTTGATCCATTAATCATATTAATACATGAAAATAATTGGTGTAAAATGCAGTTTGTCTTCTTTTTATGATCATCAGATACGGTTACCATGGAAACACTTCCCATGGAGTTTCATAAATCACAATGGGCCTGTTTCTATTCCTGTTTAATCCAGAATAAAGCTTTATTCCTCTTTAAGATGACCATGTAAACACCTAATTCCAGTTGAAAATAACTTAACTTAATTCAGAATTTATTCCACCCTTAATTCCTAATTTGACAACTCCTCTGACATGGAAACAGTTAATTCCTCTTTAACATTATTCCTGTCGTTCTACACATGCTCCTGGTCTTGTCGCAATGACGCACATATTCCACACTGATGTTTTGTAACTATCACAAAAATAAAAACAAAAATCACACGTAGTATATGTCCTTCCATGTTGATAGTTGAAACGAAAGCAAAACAGGAAGTGGACGTGATTGTTTTCTTCCAGTAGACATCCAGACGTTAAGTGAGCTGTTCTGTCCAATCAGAACTGTTTGTACCTTCAGCTCTTAAAGGGATATTTCACTATTTTTTCACATGAATTTGTATGGAATCACCTTCTTTACTCTGGTGCACCCACAGTGACTTACCCCCAACAGTGTCCTGTGAGTAGAGTTCTGGTCTGGTTTTGGTCAAAGCGAAAGTAGTCCCAGCAGGTTTCCTGGGGTCAACAAAATACGTGTTGCTTCTCAAAACAATATGTGTTTGAATGAGTGATTTATTTGCATAACAAAACCGTCACAGAATTAAAAACTCACACCTTGAGAAGAAACACATTGTATTTTGTTGACCCCAAGAAACCTGCCGGGACTACTTTCGCTTTGACCAAAACTGGACCAGAACTCGACTCACAGGACACTGTCAGGTGTAAGTCACTGTGGGTGCACTAGAGTAAAGACACTGATTCTATACAAATTCATGTGAAAAATAGCGAACTGTTCCTTTAAAGCCAAATGAACTAGAATAAAATACACTCATTTCCATGGAAACCTTATTCAGAATTAACATGTCCATGTAATCACGAAAAAAATAGCTTTAATTTGGAATTATTTTATTCAGAGTAAGTAAATCGGAATTAAAAAAAACATCATGTAAACATAGTCAACTGGTGGAAACACTTGTTTTTATCTTTAGTTAATTATAGATTTTACTGACAGAGTTAGTTTTTCTATTTTGATACAATAACCTTGGAATTTGCCCATTTTTTTCTAAATATCTACATATTCAGTGAATTAAACATTGGAAAGGAGATTATTTTCCCTGAAAAAAAAACAAATGCTCTTATAAATCATGATGAATCCCTTAAGAATGGTTAAATGTAAAATCCTTTTACCAGTTTGGGATTAAAATAAATACACCTATTTATCTATATAGACTAAAATATTCATTTAGGCTTAATTTAATGGCTAAAACATGGGATTTAAAAAGGATTTATTAATATTTCATCACCATTTTCAGACCAAACATCTCACTTATTAATTGTTACACAACTGACAATTAATCAATTAATCAATCAAAGCTAAACAAGTCCTATATATTTTTCAAAACTGTTCAACACCTCAAATTCTTCCCATTCAGCAGAACTCCCATTACAGATGCCAGTTCTGTTGAATAGTTGCACTTGATTGAACTGAAGTCAACGTTTCCAAGCCATGATTGGTGCAAAATGTTGCCAAATTCTGAAACCAGCAAATATAAACCATGTTCTGAACAGAAATAGTTGTTTTATGAAACAAACTCTGGGACGGTAGGATGTAGTATGTGATGCCAAAAGTTAGCAAGATGACTTGGAATGTTGTCAGTGAACTCATTACAGGCCTTTTCCGTTATTCAAAATTATACACACAGACACATTCTTTTCAATATGTTTAAGATTTTTCAACACAAACTGAAAACAGACCTGATACCATCACTGTAAACCTGTCAAAACACTTAAAAAATCCCGAAATGTACAATGATCACACATCTGACAGATGATTTTTTACCCATAAAGACCCAAACAGTTATTGGCAACTGAAAGCATCTACTAATGTAAACTGTTTAAGAACCTGTTGATCCACTAATACGATCAGAACATGTAAATAATTGGTGTAAAATGCACTTATTCATATTTTCATGGTCATCAGATATGTTCTGCAGTTACCATGGAAACATCATTATCTTCTACAACATTGATTCACCAATAAAAACCCATGGAGTTGGATAAAGAACAGTGTAGAATATAAGCAAAGATCAAGAAAAAAATATATAAAATGATAAAGGATGTGGAAAAATTAAGCCAAAACTTTTTTTGTTTAATTAATGAAATGAATGGGAAAAAATAATGAAATAGACAGAAAATAGAAAAATTAAAGGAATAAAAAATGAAGGAAAATTAATTAGTCAAAAAATGAAACCTAGCAGCTAAAAGTAATCAATAAAATGACCAGCAACAAGAACAAAATAAGCCAAAATAACTGGTGTAAAATACAGTTTGTCATCATTTCATGGTCATCAGATATGACCCATTCAGACTCTGCAGTTACCATGGAAACACAATCATCTTCTACACTATTGATTCACCAGTAAAACCCGAAGAGTTGGATCAATGAGTGACGACAATCAGTGCGTTTAAAGTCACAACTAAGTTGAGCTATTAACAGTAATCAAGCTGGAGTTTCCCAGAAGCCTGAGTTTACATGAGAGCGAACACGACACCATGACAACACCGACAGCATTCTTACCGGTTGGCACCATAGAAGAAGAACAATAACTAAACAAAAGCGTCAGATTTGAAGCAGACATAGTAGTAGAAGGACACAACCATGCAGCAGCAGCTCAGAATATTTCATATGTACTGTTAAACTCTGATTTATTACAGTAATGTTCATGTTGTCATGGTGACTCTGAAGGGGGCGTGTCCAGGCCAGTCTGAATCGAGCTAAAGTTAGATGATGCTTACAGGCATTAGATTACAATCGCATTATCTGACTTGGTTACTCCGACTTGTAAAACTCCAATTTGGTTTGATTATAATCCGACAAATGTGTTTACACAGTAAATTTGCCAGTGTAAAAAATGCAGTGTCAAAGCATTTTAATTATTTTGGAGTTATTACAACAATGGACAGAGTCAAATTTAACAACATAACGTCTAGTGTTGGTGAAAATAGTTGGAGTTAACAGAGGTTCTACACTGTCAGTATCATATATTCAGTGTTAAAGTAAAGTGGTTCTCTCAGAGTTAATTCAACACCAATGAGAACAAGATACATTTCAGTGTTAAAAAATAATGACTCTGAAAAGCCCCGCCCACCAACCTGCTGTGCTCAAACTGACAGACATCGGCATCTTCCTCACATTAACTTAAGTCTTCAGTGTTGAATGTGAATAAACACTATAGGTGTTACTTTTCACATAGTGTAAAACTTGATTGTCACTAATTAGTGTAGTGTAAATTATTAACTTTTAATGGTGTAAAGTTGTCTCTGGAAATATAACTGTTATTGTACTGTGTACATGGATTTGAACATTTTAATATTAGTCAGATTACGACAATAATTTTAATTTCTCTAAGTGCATGTAAATGCATTGATTATTTTATGTTCAGTTAATGATATAGTTAATTTTTCTTCAGTTTTCTCTGTATTGGGTATAATAACCATCAACTTTAATTGGAGCTTTTATAAAGATAAAAAATACTTGATGTTTACAGAAAATTCCCCATATTCAAAATAACACTTATTACAATAAATGTTTTTAAATGACTTAAGAAAGGATACATTGACAAAAACCCATTTGGGAACGACCACAAAAGTCATAAAATTGGGTCTTTATGGGTTAAAGGTTCTCTAAAGCTGAACACACAATCCCTTAAAATGAAAAGAAACTGGGACTAGGCCTATTTTTTGATGTGGTCTGCAGTTTTACACACACAACACAGAATGTGCTTTGAAACAGGAAGTGTTTCCAAACTCAGCTCCAACAACAAAAAACTATTCAACACTGCACTGGGAATCAGGTGCCTGCGTTCAGATTTTACAACTGATTCAGATTAAAGGACGGAGTTGACATTTTCTCTGCCAATTTATGATATTTTGAATAAGATGCAATTTAATTTCAGTTGTCACCCTGCAGGTATGTGAAATATATGTGCTGCCAAAAGTCTAAAAGTATTAGGTGAGTTTTCAATCATTTATTACCTTCATTCTTAACTAACTTCCATCTATGGTAAAAGGTGTACACTTTAATTTAGGAATTTGTACTCCCATGTCACACATTTAAAATATTAACAGATTATTATTATTATCATAATTATTATTATTAATTCTGATTCCACCAGAGTTTACTCAGTAAAACAGTGAGTACACATTAATTTCAGCAATTTTTGCTAAAATATGTGTATTTAAAGTTATTCGTTTGGTTTTCCAAAAAAAACTATACTTTGGAAAAACTTATATAATCTAATATGATAAGTATTTGTCCAAAACAAATGTCAAACCCACAAAGACACAGAAATATTTGTTCAACCTCAAATCTATGCTGGTAAAAATAATTTAATTTAAAATTCCACTAAATATTTATTTTTCATAAAAAATGTTTTGCTCAAATATGTGTATTTGAAGCATTAAACAGTTATTCTTTTTTTTTTTTTTTAATTCCAAATGTAGCCACTTTGGGGAATTATTTTTTTTCTACTGTCAAACACAAATTTACACAAAAATGCTCTAAAACTGACATTTTTACAAATACACTCTGGTTTTCACTGAAAAATATAAATGTGTTAGTGTTTGTAAATCTCCAGATTTTTAATCTGTTAAATAAACAGTAAAAGTTAGTGTTTTAGTCCAATAAACAGGATGTTACCTTCACAAAGAGTCTATTCTTTTATCCGTACTGTAAAAGTGTAAAAGCATTAAGTGAGTTTTCAACCATTTTTATCCTCATTCTGAACCAACTTCCATTTACAACATGATGACAACTGCTCACTTTCATTTTTGAATGTGTACTATCATGTTAAAAAGTTAACATATTCACTAATTTTATTTTAAGTATTACTATTACTTTCAATTTTGATTCAACCAGAGCTTATTTATTAAAACACTGACTCGACATCACATACATTTCATAAATATTTGTGCTAAAATATTTGTATTTAAGGCATTCAACAGTTATTTTCCCAAAAAAAATTCAAATTGTAGCAAAATTGAAAAACTGATAATTCCCCAACTTTCCCTTCTGTAAAATGCATAAACATAACTGTAGAAAACATGCTCTAAAACTGACATTTTTACAAATAAAGTTCTCAACTTTGAACTGCAAAGTGCACAGATATTGGTCTGTTGGTAAATGGTTTGTTTGAGTCAAAATCTACCAAATGCAGACAAATACACGCTAGTTTTTACAGAAAAATGTTAAATATATTAGTGTTTGTGCGTCTACAGCTTTTTACTTGTTAAATAAACAGTACAAGTCAATGTTTTAGTCCAAACTACAGGATGTTACCTTTACAAAGAGTCCATTTTCTTATCTCTACTGTAAAAGCGTAAAGTCATTAAGTGACTTTTCAATCATTTATTACCTTCTTTTTAACCAACTTCCATTTACAATGTGGTGACAGCTGCTCACTCTTATTTTTTAATTTCTGCTCCTGTCATAAATTTAACTCATAAAGACCCAGGGCTACGTTTGTGTCACTTCCCAAATTATATTTCCTCTATATCTGACCTTTCTTAAGTGACATATCACTATTTATTATAAATTATCCATTGTATTTTGTATTTTACAAATATATAAAATCGGGTATTTTCCTGTATTTCATTTACTGATCATGAACATATTTATAAAAGTTCAGATTAAAGGTGAGGATTATTATATGAAAAACAAAGAAAACTGCAGAAAAAGTGACTTTTTCCATCACATAGTTTGGATATAAAAAACCTGACATGGATATTTTGAGCCTATATTCACCCATAAAGACCCTGGGTTACTTTTATGGCACTTCCCCAAATGACATTTTCTCTACGTCTGACCTTTCTTAACCCTCAAACATTATCATTCAAATTAGTAACAGCATCACTTAGGCTATATTTGACGTGATTTAATGACTTTACCTACTGGAAAAACACACTATGAAGAAGATAATATTACAATAAATGGTGATAAATCACATCAGAAAAGTAAAAGAGAATAAAATTAATTCATTTGAGAATGACCACAATAGTAACACCAGGTCATTATGGGTTAAAATATTAACCCTTTCATGTTACAGTTATTCTACAGTTGTTCTCTTGTATATTCATGGGTTTTGTTTTTTTTTAGTTGTATATCAGTTACACTTATGCATCATCCCATAATAAACTATAATTCATTTCATATTGTTACTGTACCTCTGCTGTTCTGGATAAGCCTCATTTGTAGTGACAGGTTTGAGTGTAAATCAACACAAAACTTTTTTTTTTTGCATATTATCTCCATGAAGTGGATAAGAAATAGAGTGAAAATAGAGAAAAACATCTGATTATCAGCATTAAAAATGTTAACCAATAGTACTATTCCACTTCTAGGCTAAACTGGTGGTATTTTTTTAGATCTTTTTATCTGTGCATTGTTGTTTTATTATCTTATACATTTTTAAATTATATTTGAATGAGTTGTTTTATCAAGTGTTTTAGATGTAAAGCACTTTGGTCTTATTTTTATGTTGCTGTCAACTTAAATCAACTTTGATTGATTTTAAATGATATTATTGTACTTTTCCATGCCATTTTCTCATGTTAGGTTTTAAATACACGTTTCTTTGCTTCAGAAATTAAATGCATGGTGTCTGGATGAGTGGAAATTTTTTGGTAAAAAAAATGTGGTGAAGTTATTTTGATTTATTTGTCTAAAGAGGAATAAAAACACTCAGGAAAATATATATTGATTAAGGTTCTTATAATTCATGCATGAAAGGGAAGTGATTTTTTATTCTACCAGAGCTTATTTATTAAAACACTGACTTGACATCCCATGTAACCCCCCCCCCCCCCCCCCACACACACACACACACACACACACACACACACTGTCATTACCTCTGTCTCCAGCTGCACTAGTTCCATAGTGGGCCATGGCTCCGCGATCTGTGCCAGAGGCATGTTCACACTGTAGGCACTTTCCTCTCACACGCTTGGTATAAGTTGATATTTTCCTGTCAAGTGCAGTTCACACACACGAATCTCCTGGGGTTTTTTTTTTTTTGTTTTTCTTTTTACCTCAGGTCCCAAAGTCCAGATCTCACTTTGGTTTATGCTCAGAAAGGAAGAAAGACGCGCGCATACGCAGCCAAAAGCACGCACACGGCCACGACCAAGAGCTTTCCAAACAATTGTAATCCTGTTGGTTTGACTCCTTTTTAGGGGGGAGTAGGTGTTAGTTGAGATCCACCTGAAACAGAAACTAAAGCACTTGTCCTTGCAGGCAGGAGCTACTTAAGGTTTGTGGGGTTTTTTTTTTGACAGGCGGCAGAGTGTGTGTGATCCACGCGCCCTTCAGCAGCAGGACTCTAATGCCACCTAAAGGTATTATTATCATGAGCAAGACTCCCGGATCGATGTAGTGGGTTTGATCCTCCTCTGCGTGTGATTCCTCCCCGAGTGGAAAGCGGAGACTTGGGCTGCGTGTGCGCGTCCGTCGCCGCTTTGGTCCCAGCAGTCAGTGCGATGCGCGCAGCCCAGGAGACCTCAGTATGGATGTGTGTAGTACGAGCACAGCTCCAACTCGAGCTGTTATTGGCAGACTCCAACAGGATTTCATCCAGCCCACTTTTTTTTTCTCTTCCCTACTTGTTCCGCCCCATAAGTCTGTGCGCGCCACCCCCTGGCGCACAGACGCACTGCAACTACGTAATGCGCACAGAAAACCTGAGTATTTATGAACGGCTGCTTTTCTTTGATGCTGCAGCACACAAGCTTTTCCACCTCTGATCGGCTTTTCAGAGAAAGACAATACATCTGTCAATCATCTGTGGTAGATGGGACACAAGAGAGACCAGATCTGAACCTGGATGAAGCCTGTGAACATGTTGTGTTTTTGTTGTTTTCACTTTAGATTAGTATTATTTCACTTATATCCTAAAACAATGCATTTCACAGCTGTTCGTAAAAAAAAAAAATTAAAAGGACACTATATATATATATATATATGTACATACACAACAGCAGTTTAAAAAATTAATAAAAAAAGATAAAAGTAGTACTCTAGATAAAATAAATATAAATATTTATCTAAAACGGCACAATGTGTTAGCCTAGCTGTGCTAGACTCCTCGCGGGTAGCACATCTAAGGTGCTACAGTAATAGTCTAGTTATGCTTGATTCAACTTTTGACTAGATTTCCCTGAAACTGGCTGATGAATCACAGTGAAGTATAGAGTGAGAGGGCGGGAATAACAACATGACGCTGCAATGGTTCAGAGACAAACAACCATAGAAGAAGAACAACAATTGGCGATGATTTCCTTTTATCAAAGATGAGTGAAGAATATGAGAAAACCTCAGCAATCTTTAAATTCTTTTTTACAGAAGCGACAACAGTCGTTAAGCTCTATAATCCACCATTTTGTTTAGTCATTCACATTTTTCTTCAGACTCCTCCGTGAACTTTCTGGTGTCTAACTACATCATCCTAAAGATTACACTGACTGGTTTTAGTATCGTCCTATTGCATACAGAGGATTTAAAAAACAACCTTTTAGCCCCGCCTCCCCTGACTATGAAGCACCACTAGACCTATACATGTAATGAATAGGGATAGCACAGCACAATAATAAAAAAAATCTATACTATCAAATTTTTATGTTACTCATTTTGTTATTTTGTCATTTGGCGTCAATTTGTTTATTATTTAGTTCATTTAGGTTAAATGTTTTCACATTTTGGTTTAATATATATATGGAAATCTGGAATATCAATTAAGGCAATTATTATTATTATTATTATTATTATTATTATTATTATTATTATTATTATTATTATTATTATTAACAAGTTCATTAAAATAATACTATTACATTAATTTACTTTATTATTTTCTTTCTTTTGATGTTGTGCAAATAAATAATGATGTGATTGTGTCTCTATATGTAAACACTGACTTCTTCTTCTTCTAATCCCCTGACAACATATTCAGTGCACATCCTGCTTTTATCACACAGTTAAAAAATAGATGCACTTCTGTCAAATTATATAACATACAAATATTATACAACATATGCAATTTAAGAAGGAGCCTAATATTAAATGGTCTGTGGGTCGTGACAGATAACAACTCTGTGTTCATTGACAACAGCTCCTCTCATAGTCCTTATAATCTTCAGTGATATAATAATAATAATACACACACACACACACACACACACACTTCTGCGTTTCATTCACTGCCGAGTGGATCTCACTCTTGGCTAGCTTTGGTTACTATTGGCAACTAGAGAGCATCCGACTGCCTCACAGTGGTTCAGATGCATTTTTGATTCAGATTCAAATGAAATCATGTTAATGGACACAAACACTGCAACAAAACCATGAGAACGTCTGAGATTTTTGTCAAAGTCTCAATTACAGCTTTATTTTATATATGCATTATGTTTTAAGAGCTGATGAGCCAGGGTTCTCTACAAATAATGTAAAATATTATTGAATATACAAGCTATAAAAATGCACATCCTTTTTCATGTAATATTTTTAATCAAATTCTATTCATTCAATATGTAATTCAATTCAACTATATTTATAGAGTGCATGTCATACACAAGGCAGACTCATTGTGTTTCACAGCAGGTATATAATATATAATATATAACATTAAAAATAAGAAGGAAAAAAATAAGAAAGGTTTTATTGACGTATATTGTCCTTAGATTAAATAAGAAAGTATTCAAACAAACAAACATTTGCAATAGTATATGAAGAGGATAGACATGATTAACAATTATTGATACTATCATTGAACTTATTATTGAAATACTGTATGAATCTTAATGACATGTTGAGTTCAGTTCAGTTATTTTTATTTGAGCAGTTCATCTAAAAAAAAAGGGGGGAAAAAAAGAAGAAAATAGAAAAAAATAAATAAAATACAGAACAAAGAACAAAGGACAAAATAAGGAGTCACTAATCAAAAGGAGGAGGTTGAAGTTCAGAGAACGTATTAAAAATCCTACCCCTCATTTAACAATTATACAATACACTAACAATTTTATTAATTTCATTTACATCACTCATTTCAATGTTCATCTTGACCATATGTTTTAAAATTGAACCTCCACCATTATTGCAGGTGGTCTATTTTTGCAGCACTTCCACATTTTTATTTATGGACATACACTTTATAATAAAGAAAGAAATTAAGAGCTTCCTACCGTATTTTATATATGTTTTGTTTATTATGTATTTTCAGTAAACACATATTAAACAAACAAAGTCTTTGCTTTAGTGATTTGATTGAAACAATTCTTCCTAAATAAAAAAAAACCCTAATTTGATTGTAAGATATATATATATATATATATATATATATATATATATATATATATATATATATATATATATATATATATACATACATACATTTTTTTCAACTTTAATTTGAGCTTTTATGAACATCTACACATATTAAAATCGCCAGTGTTAAAATAACACTTAAATGGTTAATTTTGACACTACCTCAGTGAACACATGGTCCATATCGACAGTCTGTAAAATTTACACTGAACCTAGAGTCAACTTTACACTAGTAAGAGTAAATATTTTACACCACACAGTTTCGTGTCAAGCAAGTTTTCCACTATGTGAAAAGTAACACCCAGAGTGTTATTCACATTCAACACAGAAGAGTAAAGTTACCACATTATTTCATTATGTTCCATTAAAACAGGTAATTTTACTGTGTAGTAACAGGTAGAGAAGGATGTAGAGTGGAGGTCTGGGTATTTGAGGAGAGTATTTCCAAACTGCAGAATAATATTTTAACAACTTTGCAGAAAAGTGAAGAAAGGGATTTGAACCATTGACTGTTATCATGCTTTAACTCTTTAACCCCTGATGTGTTAGCGATGACGCATTCTGAAAGGATGATTTAGTTTCAATATTCAGAAAAAAATGACTGTTTTTTTTATTGTGATTTTACTGAGTTTTGTTCATTGGTCTCATATAATGAAATATGGGAATAAACAAGTTTGAAAAAGCAACTGATTTAGAAAAAAAAAAAAAAAAGAGCCAAAAGTAAAACTACTGGAACCAAATTACAATATTATTTATTTATACATCTAAAAAAAATTGTAATTAAATAAATTAAGATAAATATGTGTGTGTGTGTGTGTGTGTGTGTGTGTGTGTGTGTGTGTATGGGGGGGGGGGGGTACAGTTGTTTTTGGGTTAATTTCCCACAATTTGAAAACCCTGCTTTAGAGTCAGTGACCTCCTTCCCCATTCGTCCCCCTCTCCATTCTACTGTAGTGGAAGACAGAAGGTGAGGTTACATCTCTGTGTCGTGGGTTATCTATCATCCCCGCATCGTGTGTAATATTCAACATCACAAGCGTCTCAAAGCTCACATTAACCCATCGATTTGTCTCCATGATGGATCAGCCAGGGCACAGCTCCTGGGGCGTCATAATGTCATATTGGTCTTTGTTATTTAGTGCAGTCATGCTGCCGTTTCCACTCTTCTCCATTTCCCTTCAACCACATTTCTCATCCTACGTTTGCCTTTTTTTTTTTTGTACCCAACACACACCGACAAGTACCGCTTCCTCATTTTCTCTCCAAGGATAGCAGTAGGTTTATGGTGTCCTCTGTTTTATATGATGAATATCAACCTTTCACTATGATGATGAGACCAAAACAAAGTCCAATTAAGGCGATTTATCAAATGACATAAAGGAAGGACAGATAAAAGGGCATGGGGCTGTGGAAGTAAAGGTTCCACTCCTGACTAATGCTTTACTACAATACTAGGACATACATACTGTTACTGAACTGTTTAGTACTGGTGGGGGGTGTGTGTGTGTGTGTGTGTGTGTGTGTGTGGGGTTACTGTGTTCACTGTCATCGTCACACCTATGGGTGAATGTATGGACCGATTGATGTGTTTCTGAACAGTGAAGTTAAACTGAAACTGTACATTAAAAAAGATTAAATATATATAAAAAAAATAATTATAATAATAATAAAAGACAAACTGAACCTATAATATTAAAAAATAAGATGCATTTAAAAAGACAAATTCAGCGTATATAATAAAATAAAATACATTTTAAAAAGACAAATTGAGCCTATACAATAGGAAAATAAAACAGATTTTTAAAAGTCAAAATTATGAGATAAAAAGTCATGAATATGAGATTAACCCTTGTGTAATGTTCATATTACACTAATGGACCCGTTGCATTTTGTGGCTTTTAATACCTAACAATCAAACACTACTAAACACTGTTAAAATACTGAACAGACGTTTACCTTATCTCAATTACAAGCAGTATAAACAATATAATATGGTTAATATTAGTCCTTTACCATTTTTAGGTCACATTTATAACTTAATATTTAAAACATAATAAAAAAAAATCGATTAAAATCAAGATATGAGTGGAAACAAATTTACAAGTGAAGCAAGGTTTTTCAAAACTACTGAACTTTTATTTCTTTGAACTTGAAATTTAAACTGAATCACATGGAAGAGGGAAAACTCTAAAACATGCAGGACACCGGCCCTCGAGGACTGGAGTTTGACACCCCTGTTTTAGATATTTCTCTCTTCCATGTGATTCAGTTTAACCCTTTAACTCCTGAGAAGTAACAAAATAAATGGTAACATGAGCAAAGTAAGACACAAATGACAGAAAAATCAAAGAAAATACTAAAATAAAAATGAACAAAATGTAGAAAAATAAACAAAATGAGCATCCAAAAACTAAGAAATATTTATAAAATGACAAAAAATGTGGAAAATGTAGGGGGGGGGAATGATGAAAGAAGAAAACTAGTATTGAAATTTGGTCCCAGCAATTTTAATTTTGCCTTTAAAACATGTTTAAATAAAATGAAAAAAAAAAATCTTGCTTTTTGGCAGTCTTTCCATGCACAAAACTAAAAGGACAATTTCTGAATAATTAAACTAAATCATCCATTCAGAATGCATCAGCGCTGACACTTAAAGAGTTAATAATCAGCTCCTCATCAGACTGATAATGATGCAATGGAAGAGGGAAACATCTAAAACATGGAGGACACCGGCCCTCGAGGTCCGTAGTTTGGACACCCCTGTGTTCAACTGTGGACTCTTGGTTGGTTGGAACAAAAACCTGCAGCCACACCGGCCCCTTTGTGGAATAGGTTTGGAAATACCTGCTCTACATCATTATCAAAAATTTCTCTCTCTTCCGAAATCAATTCCAGGGCCCTCGGCCAGAGTACCTTTTGGCCATCTTGATCGGTTGTGATAAGAAACCAAACTGGCAAAGCTATAATTATAGGTGTCCTGCCTCCAGTTTGTAGCATATAGTGTGAGAAAATAAAGATTCCCGCAAAACAAAAGGGTCAAATTCTGCACCTGTGGTTCATTTACAATGTTGCAACATTGTTTGTCAACACTGTCTGTTTTTCTCGCCACATTTGACCCTTTGATGTTTTGTGTACAAACACTCTGTCCTCCTCCTGTCTAGACCTGCTGTGTGCTACACAGAACATCTTATATGGAATAGAAATGTGTAGGGGTTGTGGTCATTAAATATGTATACTGATATATGTTCTCTCACAGAAAATGAGCCAAAGTCAGTGAATTCTCAGTTTGAAAAATTTATTAATTGTATTATTTTTCTTTTAATAAAAAATTAAAATGGGTCCCACAGACCCAACACCACACAAGGGTTTAAAAAATACAATAATAAAGTCAAAATTATTGTAATAATCATAATTATACAATATAAAGTCACAGTTTCTCTCCTCCACTGATTTTACCTTTTATTTTTTCATACTGTCACATCTGTTTAGTTTGAAAAAGTAATATTATTTATATAAATGTAAAGAGTATAAAGTACAGATATTGATATAAATGTAAAGAGTAATAAAGTACAATATATTTACATAAATGTAAAGAGTATAAAGTACAGATATTTATAATAAATGTAAAGAGTATAAAGGTACAGATATTTATATAAATAAGAGTTATAAGTACATATATTTACATAAATGTAAAGAGTATAAAGTACAGATATTTATATAAATGTAAAGAGTATAAAAGACACATATTTATATAAATGTAAAGAGTATAAAGTACAGATTATTTATATAAATGTAAAGAGTATAAAGTACAGATATTTATGAACAAATATAGGGAGGAAAAGTACAAATTTGCCAGAAAATAAAAACACTCAAATAAAGTACAGATTCCTAAAAAATCTACTTAAGTACAGTAACAAAATACTTGTACTTAGTTACTTCCACCTCTGCTGATGCTCCCAAAAAAATTAGATTTTTAAGTTTTTCCATCTTCTTACTAATCGCTTGAATATTCCTGCACATGCACCATTAAAAAGTGAAGAACTTTTAAAAATAATTCAGCTCTTTATGAAGTCAACAGGGTTCAACAGAGGCTGAGTAGTGCTAGAAAAGCAGAATAAAATCCTCCTGACACACCAGAAAGTACAAGTTTTGGCTTTTTTTATGTTAAAATAATGACCTTATTTGGTATAACAGGACAATGCCACAGTTTTTTCAGATGCATTTTTAACATTTTTATGGACGTCTTTTGCACGGTGGACGACATTTTTAGTTTTTTTTTCTCTTCAATAAAGTCTTGTTCACATCAGAAGACGAAAATTATTGGGTGTCAGGAGAATATAAGACAAAAAACATGAGTCTATTCCAAAAGGCCTTTTTACATTAGCACTGGTTTGTCATATGTGAATCAACACTCCAGGGGAGGTTTTTCTTTGTGTGTGGTTGTACTGACATCACATCTGACAGCAGTGACTCAGAGGTATCTCCCAGGGATACCCTACCCCCTTCCTGCAGTGAAAGAAAAGCATTCTGGGTAATATGACTCAGTCCATCATGTCATGCATGTGCAGTGGTAGAAGACCCCACTTTGACTTGTATTGACACAGGGATGAAGTGTTTGTGTTAGAGTGGCTGTGGAAGTGGGTTTTAAACAGACCACAGGTTATTCCCAAAGCCTGAAGATTAGATAAACGCATGCTATGGATGGAAATACAGTATACCCTTTACTATCCTGGACTGATCTTTTAGCTTAAAACTCCCTCGACAAATTAAAATTCCAACTGTACAGATAAAAGAAGGGGTTCTTTGTAAAGGTATACATGCTGTAGCTGTGACTAAAACACTCAGTTTTACTGTTTATATTAACAGAGAAAAAACTGTAAACTTACAAAAACTAATAATTAAAAAAAAAAAAGTCCTCCCTTGCCTTCAATTTTTGGGTGAAAACCAGGATGTATTTGTGTGCATTTGGTAGGTAGATACAGGAAAATACCTGCTTTATACTAATAAATGAAAAGTACAATAGAAATATATAATGAATAAGAAAAATCAGATATAGAGAAAATGTCATATTTGTAATGTTTGTTTGTCTTTAGTAAAATCTACTGGACAGATTTCCATAACATTAAATTTTGGTGAATGTAGGTCAAAGGTCACAGTCACCAAATAATGTGTTTTAGCAATGATAAGAGGTTGGGCAAATCAGGCAAAATGTGTGAAAGGTGGTGGGATTTGTTGTGCCTGGAAACACTTGTTCATACGTGTCCTGATGAAGGTTTTAATTAACCAGCGTTTAATTTTTGTTCCTATTTGTCTTTAATGTAAAACAACCTTTTGTGTATGTGGTGTTTGTTGCACTTTATATATTCAGAAGATGAGTTTGTTCACTTTCATTTGATGAGTGGGTGCTGTATATTATATATATATATATATATATATATATATATGTTAGTAAAATAAAGTCATTAATGTAGGAGCTGTATATATAAGTGTTATTAAAATAAAGACATTAATGTAGGAGCTGTATATATAAGTGTTATTAAAATAAAGACATTAATGTAGGAGCTGTATATATAAGTGTTATAAGATAAAGACATTAATGTGTCAGGAATGGGAAGCGGTTAAATCTCATTTTCAGACAGTGTTGATGAACAGAATGAATAAAGAGAAATAATGAATAATAAAAGATGTTGTTCCCTTCTCTTCTCTTAACTGCAGTGTTTCACACAGGAGTAAACACTGGTGTTAATATGCAAATATATTCATACTCCACCTGTCAAGTGGCACTCATTGGTGCAGTACTGTACCTCCAAATTCATGTCATGTATTTTGGAAGAGTTTGTTTTTAAATGTAGTTTTAACTTTTAGGCTTTATTCAGACAAGGTCACTCTGTAACCAAGGTCATTAGTGTTTTATTCATTTATGTTTGTATTACTTTATCTGTATTCCTCTTGTTTCTGCTTGTGATTTAACCCATAAAGAACCAGTTCTACTTTAATGGCAAATGACTTGTCGTCTCTATTAAAACCTTTCTTGGGTGATTTACCACAATTTATCCTAATATTATCCTCTGTATTTTACATTTTTCCAGTGAAACTAAGGTATTTTCCTATAATATAAGTTACTGATCTTATAGATGTTCATATAAATTCACACTGAAGTCCATGGTTATTACATAAAAGAACAGAGAAAATTCTATAAACAGTGTTTTACAGCAAAGAAATCACTAAGTGACCATAAACCAAAAGTTTCCATTCACTGTCATTGATCCCACTCCATGGGTTTTACTGGTGAATCAATGTAGATGATGATGGTGTTTCCACGGTAACTATGGAGCCTCTGAATGCCCACATCGGTCATGAAAAAAATAAACAGCATTTTACACCAATTATTTATGATATTTAGTGATATGATTAATTGAACAATAGTTGTTAAACATTAAACAATAATTATTAAACAACAGTTAATCAGTTTCTATATTAATCCATAAAGAACCAGTGTTATTTTTGTGACAGTTCTCAATGAATTTTTCTCAATTTCCATCTTTCTTACTGATTTACCGCCTATATTATATTATTAATTCACAGATTATGTACGTAGATGTTGATGGAAATTCAAAACAGGGAATAATAAAGAAAAATATTTTATAAACATCCAGGTATAAAAGTTCAAATAAGACGTGAGGGTTATAATGTAAAAAAAAAAAAAATGGAGGAAATGAAAGAAAAACATATTTTTCCTGTAAAATCTATCATTAACTGAACATAAACCCATTTTCTCCATCCACTGTCATTGATCCAACTCCATGTGTTTTACTGGTGAATCAGTGATGATGGAAGATGATGGTGTTTCCACGGTAACTACGGAGCCTCTGAACGTCCAGATGGGTCATATCTGATGATCATGAAAAGATGAGAAATTGTATTTCACATCAATTATTTACATGGGATTCATGGATCAACAGGCATCTGTGACAGATCTGATCTGTTTGGATCTTCACTGGTTCAAAATATGACAATTTTTAATCAGATTTTATCACAGAGTTGCTTTGAAAATAATTTGGATGAAACGTGATTAAAAGATTGTATGTTGGTCGACAGTTTGGTTTGATTTTTTTTTCTTTTTGTTTTACTCAAATTTCTCACAAAATTACTTACAAATACATTAATACAGATAAAATATCCATATTAGAAGAATGAATGGAAGTGGTTCAAGACATTTCTGTGATGGAGAAACACATTTATACTAAAATTAGAGCAGGATACATTTGCGAAACACTGGAAAACCATGGATGGACTTTATGAATAAGAAACAAATACTGACACCTAATGATGTTTAGCTACTATTCTACTGAACTTCGTATAGTTGTTTGTTTGTTTGTTTGTTTTTTCTGTTTTTTGGTTTGTTTGTTTTTTCTGTTTTTTGTTTTCTCTCTCTCCCTCACTTAAAAGTCCATACTCTTGGAAACAAAGACAGTTAACAATTAAGGACAATTGAGAAATATATAAAAGTAAAAAAAAGAAAAAGAAAAAGAAAACAGTGGGATGAAGATGGAATGGATTTATTTTTATATTAAATAAAGGGGAGGGGGAGAAATGTGCAACCCCAATTCTAATTTGTTGTATGGACATGTGATATAAGTTTCTCTTCTACAAAACCCAATAAAAATTAGATAGAAAAAAATACAGTAAGAAACATAAGAAATGCAGAGGAAAAAAAAGAGACAAAACATGTTGAAACCTACAAAAAAAATCACAAAAGATTTAAACTAACACAAAAAAGTGATGAAAAATCCAAAACATATTCAAAAAACTCTTATAAAATACAGAACATATTACCAAAAATTTGATAAAATATCCAAAACTATGCAAAAATATGATTATATATATATATAATATATATATATATATATATATATATATATATATACTATATATATATATATATAAACATGTTCATTCAACACCATTGACAGTTGCATTAACATTATTAATCAGATTTATCAGGATGATGAATTAATCCATGCTAATGCATTAATGTTAACAGCCCTGGTTAAAAAGCATTGGAATATGTCTAATATCTCTGTGATTGTGTGAATGTGCCGTCATTTAAGATGAAAACACTGAAGCATAAACAGCAGATCCACATTTAATGACCAATAAAAACTACAGCAGTAAAAAAAAAAAAAATACTGTAGTGGAATAAATGATAGGAAATAAATGAACAATGCAACAGGTGTTGTTTAATCCTGCAGTTTTATGACTGTTTTTCATTTTCTGTATTTATATATTTAAGTCACATGAGAAATGTACATTACTTTCTGTATTATTACTGTTTTTATGTCCTGATGTAGCATTGCACTGTTCTGCTGTGTCCTACTATATTGTATTTGTATTAATGTTATTTATTTTATTTATTTTGCCAGCGCAGCATTACAGCTCAAGCCTAATTTCCCTGAGGGGCAATAAAGACTATCCTATATCTTATCTCACATGAACTAAAGATAAGTAGAATTGGAAGCAGAATGACTTTAAATCATGTACAACAACTAAATTGCTTTGGATTCTATTCTATTCCCAGGCCTTTTTCAACAGCTAAGAATCAAAACTTTGCCCTAAGACCTGAAAAAGCAGACAAACAAACAGACAAATACTTCAACTAAATTAAAACTATGCAGTGAAATCAAACCCTAACCTTAAAAGACAACATTAAAAATGACATATACTGTAGCTCCACCCCCTCATATGTATTCTAGTTTATTTTGGGGTTGATCCAGCTGATGTCATCATGTGTATGTGCCAAGTTTTAAATAAATTGAAAAAAAAAAATGTTTTATACAGATTGGAAATTTCACTCATTGTAACAAAATGAAAAAAGAAAAAAAGATGTTTAAAAAAGTGTTGAAATTTGTCAAATATTACTTATTTTTCCACAAAATCTAAAGAAATCTTTTTGTATCATTGCCAATTTTTTAAAACTACCTCTGCCAAGAAAGTTATGTTTTTGTTAGTTAGTTAGTTAGTTAGTTAGTTAGTTAGTTAGTTAGTTAGTTAGTTAGTTAGCAAGATAACTCAAAAACGTATGGACGGATTTTGATTCAAATTTCAGGAAGTATTGGGAGTGTTACAAGGAACAAATGATTAATGATAACATTTTGGTGGTGATCTGGGCACAAGCTAAAATGCTAGTAAGGAAGTTCCACCACTGGTGCACTGATAGAGTTAAAATTAGCCTCTTCAAGGCATGTTGCAACCCCTCTCTATACTGCCCCTTTGTGGACAAAGCATAAAAAGGGTAGCCTACAGAAACTCTAAGTTGTTTTTGGAAAAATAGTAAATTAAAAGAATTATATATATATATATATATATATATATATATATATATATATATATATATTATATATATATATATATATATATATATATATATATATATATATATATATATATATATATATATATATATATATATATTTATGATTTGTAAATAAATGTGAAGTGAAACTGAACCCTAAACAAGAGAATATAATAACTTTGTTCCCTCAGATGAACCATGTAAGGTCACAAATAGAAACATTAATCTGCTTCTTGGCACAGATGGTGATAAATACTAATGCATACTGTATATCCAGGAATCACACGCACTTCATGCTGTAAATACTTTATTCTTATTCCAGTTCATACTGAACAAACAGAATGCATTATGTAACAGATCAAGCACTTTGACTTTGATAATAATTCCATTTAAGCTCCATCCATGACAATGATCAGCTGCTTCAACTGCACCATAACAGCAAATTAATTAGCTGCTCAATAGTGGAGCACAGCTGATTTTTTTTTATCCACTGCTGGCAGAGGAGACCATATTGTACTGAGTTAAAAACTCACTTCGGCTCTGAGCGACCGAGAAATCAGGAATAAATGGCTTGAGTGGATCAGTGGAATTTTCATTTGTCAGAGTCAGAGTGGACGACATGTTGAGTAAATACAGTATCACAATGATTAGTGAGAGAAATAAAGACACAAAGACGAGAGTGTGATGGAAAACACATGTTTCTATTGTTTATTAAGTGCAGCCTGGTGACATTTTTCCCTCAAATAATACATAATATATATATATATATATATATATATATATATATATATATAGTATATATATATATATATAAAACCTCAGGAAAAAGTGGGGAGTATGAAATCATCTGGTTTGAGAAGTGGGGCTGTCGCAACACCCCCATCCCCCACGGGTGTGACACCCATGGAAAAAGTATGAAGTCTATTCTGAGAATGTAAAGAGTATAAAGTACAGATATTTATATAAATGTAAAGAGTATAAAGTACAGATATTTATATAAATGTAAAGAGTATAAAGTACAGATATTTATATAAATGTAAAGAGTATAAAGTACAGATATTTATATAAATGTAAAGAGTACAAAGTACAGATATTTATATAAATGTAAAGAGTATAAAGTACAGATATTTATATAAATGTACAGAGTATAAAGTACAGATATTTATATAAATGTAAAGAGTATAAAGTACAGATATTTATATAAATGTAAAGAGTATAAAGTACAGATATTTATATAAATGTAAAGAGTATAAAGTACAGATATTTATATAAATGTAAAGAGTATAAAGTACAGATATTTATATAAATGTAAAGAGTACAAAGTACAGATATTTATATAAATGTAAAGAGTATAAAGTACAGATATTTATATAAATGTACAGAGTATAAAGTACAGATATTTATATAAATGTAAAGAGTATAAAGTACAGATATTTATATAAATGTAAAGAGTACAAAGTACAGATATTTATATAAATGTAAAGAGTATAAAGTACAGATATTTATATAAATGTAAAGAGTATAAAGTACAGATATTTATATAAATGTAAAGAGTATAAAGTACAGATATTTATATAAATGTAAAGAGTATAAAGTACAGATATTTATATAAATGTAAAGAGTATAAAGTACAGATATTTATATAAATGTACAGAGTATAAAGTACAGATATTTATATAAATGTAAAGAGTATAAAGTACAGATATTTATATAAATGTAAAGAGTATAAAGTACAGATATTTATATAAATGTAAAGAGTACAAAGTACAGATATTTATATAAATGTACAGAGTATAAAGTACAGATATTGATATAAATGTACAGAGTACAAAGTACAGATATTTATATAAATGTAAAGAGTACAAAGTACAGATATTTATATAAATGTAAAGAGTATAAAGTACAGATATTTATATAAATGTAAAGAGTATAAAGTACATATATTTATATAAATGTAAAGAGTACAAAGTACAGATATTATATAAATGTAAAGAGTACAAAGTACAGATATTTATATAAATGTACAGAGTATAAAGTACAGATATTGATATAAATGTACAGAGTATAAAGTACAGATATTTATATAAATGTAAAGAGGTACAAAGTACAGATATTTATATAAATGTACAGAGTATAAAGTACAGATATTGATATAAATGTACAGAGTACAAAGTACAGATATTTATATAAATGTAAAGAGTACAAAGTACAGATATTTATATAAATGTAAAGAGTATAAAGTACAGATATTTATATAAATGTAAAGAGTATAAAGTACATATATTTATATAAATGTAAAGAGTACAAAGTACAGATATTTATATAAATGGTAAAGAGTATAAAGTACAGATATTTATATAAATGTACAGAGTATAAAGTACAGATATTTATACAAAAAAGAAAAATAAATACTCAAGTAGAATACAGACACCTAAAAAACTTACATAACTACAGTAATGGAGTACTTTTACTAAGTTACTTCCACCTCTGTGTCAGTTAAAGTTCCACAGACTCAGGATGAGAACTTTCATGGTGTTCTCACGGTGGTACTTTTCCCCCAAATAATACATTTAGCTCTAACAGCTCCTAATGCTAACAGCGCTGACACCCAGCGCTTATGACTAATGGTTGTGCTGTCAGGTACAACTGCATGCTGGGACACGAATTAGTAACTGAGGTATTTGAGGTGGGTCACAAACAACAGGAAAAACAGACCATGTCACTCCAGTTTAAACCTCCTGTTGTCCTCACAGTCCGTTTTTATTAAACTTCTAATATATATATAATATATAATATAATTTTTTTAACTAACTACTTTGTCACACTATAAAAAAATCCTAATTTGATCAAGTGTATTTTTTTTGTTTTTTGTTTTTTTACATATTTTGAGTCAAATATCTCATCACATTTACAGTAAAATAAATCAGATTCACCTAAAGAGGAAGTTTTTAGTGAGATATTAAGAACAGATTTATTAACAATAGATCTGGAAAATCTTTTGTTCATGGAAACTGATGACAGGTATTTTTTTTGTTCATTTTGTTGCTTATTGTATCTTATTTTCTTTTCTTTTTTTGCTGTAGAATTGCTTTAGTCTCAGGAGTTAAAGGGTTAAAGAAATCTGACCAAGATCATTTTCACTTGTTCTACTGGTAGATTTTGCATCGTTGTTGAATTAAGCATAGATCAATCAATCAATCAATCAATCAATCAATCAATCAATCAATCAATCAATCAATCAATCAATCTTGAATTAAGCATCAGCAATTCGTTCTTATTTTATTTTACTGAAAAGTTCCTCTTTAGGTGATTTTAAGTTTTTATTTTAAGTGTAGTGACAAGAAATGAGAAAAATACACTTGGTAAGATTCAGATGTTCTTTCTGTTTACCTTCATCTTCCTCATCCTTCTGTTTACCTTCATCTTCCTCATCTTTCTGTTTACCTTCATCTTCCTCATCCTTCTCTTTACCTTCATCTTCCTCATCCTTCTCTTTACCTTCATCTTCCTCATCCATCTGTTTACCTTCATCTTCCTCATCTTTCTGTTTACCTTCATCTTCCTCATCCTTCTCTTTACCTTCATCTTCCTCATCCTTCTCTTTACCTTCATCTTCCTCATCTTTCTGTTTACCTTCATCTTCCTCATCCTTCTCTTTACCTTCATCTTCCTCATCCTTCTCTTTACCTTCATCTTCCTCATCCTTCTCTTTACCTTCATCTTCCTCATCCTTCTGTTTACCTTCATCTTCCTCATCTTTCTGTTTACCTTCATCTTCCTCATCTTTCTGTTTACCTTCATCTTCCTCATCCTTCTCTTTACCTTCATCTTCCTCATCCTTCTCTTTACCTTCATCTTCCTCATCCATCTGTTTACCTTCATCTTCCTCATCTTTCTGTTTACCTTCATCTTCCTCATCCTTCTCTTTACCTTCATCTTCCTCATCCTTCTCTTTACCTTCATCTTCCTCATCTTTCTGTTTACCTTCATCTTCCTCATCCTTCTCTTTACCTTCATCTTCCTCATCCTTCTCTTTACCTTCATCTTCCTCATCCTTCTCTTTACCTTCATCTTCCTCATCCTTCTGTTTACCTTCATCTTCCTCATCTTTCTGTTTACCTTCATCTTCCTCATCCTTCTCTTTACCTTCATCTTCCTCATCCATCTGTTTACCTTCATCTTCCTCATCCTTCTCTTTACCTTCATCTTCCTCATCCATCTGTTTACCTTCATCTTCCTCATCCTTCTCTTTACCTTCATCTTCCTCATCCATCTGTCATTATATTCACTATCTCTCTGCACACATGTGAAGCGGGTCAGTCCAACCTGAACTGTCCCTCTGATGTCTTCACTCTTAATCCTGTCCATCCTTGTCACTCCCAAAGAAAATGTCCACATCATTAGCCCCGCCTCCTCTAGCTCCTCTGTCAATCACCCACAGAACTGTACTCGTCTCACTGCACTTTCTTCCAGATGACATTATTTATCTATAGGTCTATAGAAAAGCAAAACAGAAAAGTTCAATTTAATGACATTTCATCTTCTTATAAACTTATTCACACAGGTTTTTCTAGAAAATAATTATGTTTGTGTGAAGAACAGTTGATCTCTAATGACTTAAAATAAAATATTATAACAAAATAACCTTCGAGGCAGATTTCCTCCTCTACCAGAACTCATGGTTTCATGGAAAATTCATACTAATTTTACTTCTTTTTTTTTTTTACTGGGCAGAGGACAAACCAAAAATATAGATTTACATTAATAGTTACTTAAAGAACTGTATAAAAATGACAAAAGACATAGAATATATGAATATACTTTAAACATTGTTATTCCCTCATACAGGGTCTACCTCGCCTTCACCCACTGTAGCTGGATTAGGCCCCCAGTGACCCCCATGACCCTAGTGAGGATAAAGTGGGTTCAGATGACGAGACGAGACACGGTTACTATGGAGATTTGCTAATTCCATTGTTCTACATTGTACAAAGACCATACATCTGTTCTATTCTATTCTTTGAGAACAAAAACCCTACAAAGATTAATGAAAATAAATAAATTGGCAGTTTAAACATGTTGTGATTATAACAAGGAGTAAAAAATATAGTTATTTGAGATTATTTCATAGTATTAAAGAGGTCATATTAGGTTAAACCCACTTTTAGTTCATTACAAGCAGCATTATGTATATATACCTGTGTATAGTATATGTATATATATATATATATATATATATATATATATGTATATATATATATATATATATATATATATATATATATATATATATACTCATATATATATATATATGTATATATATATATATATATATATATATATATATATATATATATATATATATATATATATATATATATATATATATATATATATATATATATATATATATATATATATATATGTTTGTAATATAAATTTGAGAAGATCCCATTAAGAATATCAACTGGGGTTCCAGTTGCTAACCAGACTTTTGGACTTTTAATAAATAAACAATGAACAAAATGGACCTGCTGCCAGGTACGTGCCGCGCAGAATTTAGTGTGAACCATTGAAGAACCAGTGCAAGTAATTACATTTTTCTTCTGCAATATTAAAAATATTTTTGAAAATTGCAGAATGCAGACAGGTATTTCCATCAGTGTTCTGGGTTAATTAAGTATTCAAACATTTACAGTTTATTTAAACCACTGGGAAATGTTTTCAGATGGATAATTAATTTTTTTTTAAAAAAGCAAAAGCAAAAACCTTCCTCTTAAAAACATGAATATGTTTTATTCTATATCTATCTATATACTGTATAGATCAGGGTTGTCCAAATCCAGTCCTCGAGGGCCAGTGTCCAACATGTTCTAGATATTTCCCTCTTCCACATGATTCAGTTTAACCCTTTAAACCCTGAAACGTTAGCAGTTCCACTGTAAAAAGAATTAAAATAAGCAACAACATAAACAAAAATAGCCAAAGTCATCACTAAAATGAACAAAAATTAATCATAAACTGACTAAATAATTAATAACATGAACATTTTGTTGCTCATTGTTTATTTTTCTACATTTTACTTTTTCTTTTATTATTTTTTCTTTAATTTTGCTCCATTGCTGTCTTACTTTCTTCATGTTACTAATTATTTTATCAGTTTATTATTACTTTTTGTTCATTTTATTAATGACTTTAGCCATATTTGTTCATGTTGGTGCTTGTCTTCATTCTTTTTACTGTGGAACTGCTAACGTTTCAGGGGTTAAAGGGTTAAACTGAATCATGTGGAAGAGGGACATATCTAAAACATTTAGGACATTGGCCCTTGAGGACTGTATTTGGACACCCCTGGTATAGACCATAACACTGTTGCCCCCCCCCCCCTTCTCTTTGCTGACAGTGCTGAACAGCAGGGGGTGCCACAGACTCAAAGGGCAGCACTTGGCCTGTGGTCCTTTCATGTGGTCTTGCCCTTTCAGCAGTGTGTTAGTTTGGACCTGGAGTTTGTGCAAATGTAAAAATAATCACATTAAAAACACATTTCTTGTCGTTCATATCCAAATTCCTCGAGGAGCCGAACATATGAACCTTATCCCTGTGGTGATTCATTCATATCTGCACCTGCTCTGGAAATTCTTGAATGAGCACGAAAAACACCAGAGGTGATAAAAGCAGTACTCACATTCTGTACTGAAGTAGAAGTACAGCTACTGGTGTGAAAAAATACACCTGATTTAATTCCTTAAAAAGTACAACTTGTGTTCTATTCTAGTAACAGTTGATTCACATAAGGAGATTATAGCTATTGTTAGTTTCCACCTCAGTACATGTAAACATTTACAGTTGTTATATAATGATAGATCTGCTCAAAATCCCACATATTTATTGTGTTTTCTGTCTATAGCCTTTTAATGATATGAATGAGCCTTTATTTATAAAGTTATTTTCTTTGATATATCTACCCTGAGTTAACCCTCCTGTTATGTTACAGCTGAAAATGACTCGTTTTAAGGTTTGAACATGTCGGGAAAAAAAGTTAAAAGCCTTTTTTCAGTATGAAACTTCTTCTGCTAGCATTCATGAGTGTAATCAACATATAATATGAAAATGGTTCATTTCACATATTTGGGATCACACCCCTTCATGTTTATATCATATAGATATTGTTCAGGTCCATTTGACCCAGCAGTCAAACTGGAGGTAAAAGGGTGTCACTAATGTCTATTTCTTTACAATTGTGAGACATATATTATGTT
>CM035804.1:39443539-39463539 GCA_020466265.1 Siphamia tubifer
TTCCTTCCTTCCTTCCCTCCTTCTTTACCTCCCTCCTTCCTTCCTTCCTTCCCTCCTTCCTTCCTTCTTTTCTTCCCTCCTTCCAAATTCTTCTTAGTAGTTTCCTCTGAGTTTAACTGGACTGGTTTAGTTTTTTAAATATGTTGAATCTATCATCTTTCACAGCTGAAGTGAACAGAACTGATTTGGGTCTCAATGCTCAAATATTATAGGAGCATCAGTAAAATGTCAATAAAAAATAATTGGCGAGAAGGAAAAGCTTATTTTAGGCCGATCTTTTCACCTGATCCACTGATTACATTAAGTTAAATGTACACACCATCTCATTTTAGACCAAAAAAAACTTTTAAAAATCAACAACAAAGACATATCTACCAAAATAACTTAATAATCCTGAATGATTTTATACTCGTAATCAACCAATATGGATTTTTTTCAATGCTGATTTTATTTTTTTTAACTTTAGTCTTTGTTCATATTTCTAAGCCAATATTTGGATCTCATACTGACAATATTAAATGTCAGAAAAGGGAACATGAACATTTCACTTAATAAACTGGACATTCAGATAAAAAAAAAATTCTTCAAGTCAGTTCCTTGTAAAACATAAAATAAAATAATAATAATAACGGTGCGGTAGAACAAGAACAGTATCTGTGCTGTGAACTTCACCTGTCATATCTAATTCAACAAGCCCATTGAAGAAAAAAACATAAATATCAGCCCAATATTACTGGTCTACAAGTCAAATACTTCCAGAATAAAAGGTTAGTTGTAACAGAAAACAGTCCACACAGGTAATAGTAGTTTTGTCTGAATCCACTCTGTGTTCTGTAATCCATTTAAGGCCAAACACTATTATGTAATCTGACTCCTACTGAAGTCTGAGGGCTGGGTTTTTTTTAACCTGTGCTATTATAAGTGACTATTTGTAAAATCCATACAATACATGGACAACTGGTACATCACTCAACACTCATATTTTATTATTTTTACAGTAGGGAAGCACAAAAATTAACATTTTTATGGGTTAAACTATAAACTAGTAATAAAAAAAACCCACTGGTGAACAAAAGCATCTACTGGTCTACAATATTTAATACCTGCTGATCCAATAATTATATCAATACATGTAAATAACACTGGTCTACAAGTAAAATGCTTCTGGAATAAAACTATGTTGTTCCCACATGTGAGTTAGTGATGAAGAAAACTAAAGTCTTAAATATTGGTTGGATCAAGTTTCCAAGATACAGTAAATCTGGGTTCAAAATGTTCATTTAACAGAATATGTGTCATTTTTGTTTGTTTTACTGAATATTTTGGTAATTTTTTTATTTTATTGATTATTTTGTTCATTTTTTTTTAATTTTATTGATTATTTTGTTCATTTTTCTTCATTTTCTTGATCATTTTGGTCAGTTTTGTTCATTTTCTTGATTGTTTTTGTTCATTTTCTTGTTAATTTCTGGTCAACTTTAACACCATTCAATAACACATGGTCTACATCGAATGCAGAAGCTGTTGGATTGCTAGTTTGTAAAAAGGGGGTAGGAGTTTTAAAGTTTGACTTCTTGCCACGCCTTTTCGAGTGCAAGAATGATTTTTTTTGTTGACCATTGTCATTAATCTTTTGATGATTTTGTGTCACAATCAATGTCAACAAAAAAATCATTCTTGCACTCGAAAAGGCGTGGCAAGAAGTCAAACTTTTAAACACCCACCCTCTTTTTACAAACTAATAATCCAACATCTTCTGCATTCTATGATTTGACACTTTCTATTTATCCTTTACGCTAAACAGTGTGCTCAAAATAAAATAAATGGAACTTAAATAGTTTGAGTAATCCAATTAAACCTTACGTAGAAATTGTGCTCATTAACAACCTCTGGGTTAACAGTGTGTGTATTTTCTATGACACTGGTGAAAGCCTTTGTTATGTGTAATTTTATTTCTTATTTATTGATTTATTTCTTATTTATAATCAGTTTATTTGTTAATCAATGTGATTGAAATTTTATGATCAGTCTATTTTGTACTCTTGTAATTTTATTTCTTATTTCTTACTTATAATCAGTTAAGCACTTTATTCTAATATTTTATGTAATGTATTTTTTCATCCTGTAATTTTTTTAATCAATGTGAAACACTTTGGGCTACAGTGTTTGTATGAAATGTGCTATACAAATAAAGATTATTATTATTATTATGGAGCTTCTTCTTTTTGACTGCAGCTTCAGTACGCTGTGCAGTTTTACATTCTTCATATTTTACAGCAGCAGCAGCACTTATCTGGCCTGTTGGTCCACACTGCATGTCTGAGCCTGTTGGTGCATGTGACTGTGTGTCTACCAGGGCTTTTCATTAATACATGTGCGCGCTGGGAGAATAATCCTGTGTTTGTTGTGTTTGTGTGTACCCACGGGCAGGTTTGGATGCCCCCCTACATCAGTACTCGGTCTCAGAGTGGCGCCTGTCTGGACTGGAACTGCTCCAGCTCAACTCGCAGGACCTGAACAAGCTGGGCGTCCACAAGATCGGACACCAGGAGCTGATCCTGGAGGCGGTGGAGAAACTCTGCTCTCTGGTGAGGAAGCCAAGGAAGTGGAAGCCTGTGTGTTTGTGTGCACGCTGTGTCCATAGTAATAATACCTAGTGTTTGTGTTGTCACGGTAACACATTATGACCCAGCACCACCTCTGTGGCACTTCCCTAATAATATTTCATCTATATTTTATTTTGATTTATCAATATTTTTTAACCTCCGTTTTTCACTTCTTGTTTGTTTGTCACAAAAAATATAAATGTAAAACTGATTATACAGGAACAAAAAAGAAATTCCTGATTTCCCCTATTTCTTATCATTGTGAAAACTAATTTCTTGTGACCTTGACATTTGACCTACTTTTACCGAAATTTAATGGGATTTATTGTGAACCACTTTGCACCTTTTTAACATGACCTCTCTCCCCTTTGGGGGCAAGATAATAAATAAATAATAATAAGTAAATATTGGTAAAGTTTTACACATATATCAAATGGAAAAGCAACTTACGACAATGATTCTGATACTACAGAATAACAGTAACAACAATAGTCCCATTCTGTACTTAAGTAGAAGTACAGCTACTTGTGTGGAAAAATACTCTGGTAAAAGTAGAAGTACTGATTCAACTCCTTTACTGAAGTAAAAGTACAAAAGTACAAGAGTAAAAAGTAAAACTGCATTTTTTTATGATGGATGAAATAATACTTATTTAACCAGGAAAACTCTAAAAAAAAAAAAAAAAAAAGTAAAGGCTTTAAAAGTCAGTTACTGTGTAGAAAATATGTTTGATGGGGTCACAGTTATAAGGTTTGTGGGTACGGGCAGGAAATTTAAGAAAAATGGGGTAAAAAAAAGTTACACTTTAAATAAAATGTCATCATTATGAGATAAAAAAAAGTCATAATTATGATTTAAAATGTCAAAATTGTGAAGAAAAAAGTCATGAGATAATGAAAAGTTAAGTATTAATGAAATAAAGAGTTGAAATTAAGAGATAAAGTTACAACCATGAGATTAAAGTCATCATTGTGATTTAACTTCACTCCACTGACGTTAGCCTAGCCGTGCTAGACGACCCTAGTAGCAGCAAATGTAATGTGTGACAGTCGTAGTCTAGTTATCCTCAATGTAACTTTTGACGAGATTTCCCTGAAACTGGCCGACCAATCACAGTGAAGTATAGTCAGAGGGCGGGCGTAAATATTCAGAGAGAAACAACCTGAAACAACCATAGAAGAACAACAATGATGAATAATGGCTGCCGACTGGGTGGTGATTTCCTTTTATCAAAAATGAGTGAAGAATATGAGAAAACATCAACACTTATTTTTTTTTAATTATTTTTACATAAACAGTCGTTAAACTCCATAATCCACCATTTTGTTTAGTCATTCCTAACTTTCTCTGGACTCTTCTGTGATCTTTCCAGCGCTTAATTACATCATCCGAAAAATGATGCCGATTGGTTGTAGTACCGTCCAATTGCATACGGAGGATTTGAAAGACAACCTTTTAGCCCCGCCTCCCCTGACTATGAAGCACGACTCTACCTACACATGCAGGGTGTGATTGGGGGGGGTCATCCACTCCTCTGGTTTTGGACATCACCATGGGTCCTGTGGTCAAGGAGTTTTTCTGACGGCGTAAACACAAAATGCCTGAAAGAGGAACTTGTCACGCAGTGAACTCTGGGCAGAGGGGGCTGTAACGCTCGCAGCCAGACCCACCAGCCACCTTCCCGCTGACCACTCCTGTCGCACCCTGAGCCGCCGTTGCGGCCGCCACAGAGGACATGTGCCAGGCGGGGACAAAAACCAGACCAGGGGGGTGGTCTAGGTTCGGACGTGGCCTGTCCAGAGACGGTTAGGGTTAGGGTCATGCACTCACTTTGACCTGACGACGAACCCACCGCTGTACCGTACCCTCGCACGCATGTAACAAAAAGGCCACATTAACTGCACCATCGGAGAAAACTGATTATTTTAAATGTTTATTTAGTGAGTTGAGCCTCATTTGTGTAATTCGTGTGGGAATAAGAGTCATAACATCCAACGCAAACTTTTTTCAGTGGAAAAAAAAAATCCCCCCCTCTTCTGGCTTTTTGATTAATCGCACCCTGTATACATGTAATAAATAGAGATAGCACAGCTAGGCTAATTTTCTCTCTGAAGTGACTTATTTTTTGTACTGTCACATCTGTTGAGTTTGAAAAAGTCTATTCTGAGAATGTAAGGAGAATAAAGTACAGATATATATGAACAAATGTAGGGAGGAAAAGTAAGAAGGTTCAAGAAAAATAAATACTCCAATGAAGTACAGATACCTAAAAAAAATCTACATAAATACAGTAACAAAGTACTTTTACTTCATTTCGTCCCATCGCTGGTTAGTGTGTGTTGGTTCTCTCTCCCTTCGTCGGTGTCTTGATGCTAACACTGCATCCATTCATCAAAAACAACCATCAGACCCTCACATGGAGGAGCACACCCAGCACATTCAAGTACGCGGTTACATAATTAACAACCACTGCCTTAAAAACAGCACATGAAACATTCATGGACACTTGTTGATGGAGGATTTGTTGCGGCTGGTTGATGTGAAACAACAAAAGGCCGACGGCACCGGCGCTCTTGACCAGCAACGAGTGGGTCATGACAATAACCTGCTTCTGCTCTGGTGCTGGTGAAGAGTCATGTATCACAGCTCTGGTTCAATGATGGATATTTGTGTTATTTAGCCGTCGCCACAGAGTGTTTTGGTTTAGCATAACAAGCTACAGTCTGCAGAAAAAAAATCCTTGTTTTATTCAGTTTCTTGTTCATTTTAACCCCTTAACACCTACTGTTACAAATATGCAACATACAAAAAAATCAAATAAAAAAATCTATCTTTTGTATGAGCAAAAGTCAAATTAATTATCACCATTTAATTTCACATTTAAATTTTTTAGGCTTGTCAAATGGTGACAATTTTTAATCAGATTAATCACAGGGCTGTTTTGGATTCATTTTGATTAATAGTCATTAAAACACTGTGACTCAACTGTTCTGTCTCATTTTCTTTTCTTTTTACTCAAATTTCCCCCAAAATACATACAAAAAAAAAAAATACACAAAGCAACACAAAAAAATGTGGAGGAAAAAAATATACCAAACATGCTAAAATCCACAAAAAATTCTGAAAAAAAAAAAAAAACATTCAAAAACTCTTCTAAAATGCAGAAACAAAACGGAAAATGTGATAAAATATACAAAACATATGGAAAAATATGAATATGTATATGCAACTAACATGTTTATTCAAAACTTTTAACAGTTTCAACAAAACAACCGTTTCATTTAATTGTGTTAAATATTTTGTATCAGATTAATCATGATGATGATCTGTGTTAACGTGTTCATTTTGACAAACCTACTTTTTTATATATTTATATTTTGGCATTAAGGGGTTAATGCCTGGTACAACTCGAGATACATTTGTTTGGACAAATATGGATGAAATAATACTTATTTAAGAAGGAAAAAATTGAAATGTGTCAAAAATATGAAAAACTAAAGCCTTTAAAAATGAGTTACTGTGTAGATAATGTATTTTGTTGGGTCATGGTTCTCAGTTTAGTGGGTATGGACAGGATATTTAGGAAAAAATTCTGACATAAAAACTCAAAATTATAAGAAAAAAAAATCTGAACTATGAGATAAGAACTCTAAATTCTGATATAGTAAGTCACAACTTCTGACTTAAAAAACAGATTAAAAAAAATCTAAATTGTGAGTTGGAAAATAAAAAATTATGAGATAAAGTCAAATTTGTCAGATTAAAATGTCAAAACTTTGAGTAAAAAAAGTCCAAATTATGATAAAAAAAAACCTCAATCATAAGACGAAATGGATATTTGAGATAAAAAGTCAAAATTATGATAATAATTAATAATTTCTGATTCATGACTTATTTTTCATACTGTCACATTTGTTTACTTTGAAAAAGTAATGAGTTTATTCTGAGAATGTAAAGAGTATAAAGTAAATATATTTATATAAATATAAAGAGTATAAAGTACATATATTTATATATGTAAAGAGTATAAAGTACAAATATTTATATTAACGTAAGGAGTATGAAGTACATATATTTATATATGTAAAGAGTATAAAGTACAAATATTTATATTAACGTAAGGAGTATGAAGTACATATATTTATATAAATATAAAGAGTATAAAGTACAGATATTTATATAAATATAAAGAGTATAAAGTACAGATATTTATATAAATATAAAGACTATAAAGTACATATATTTATATAAATATAAAGAGTATAAAGTACATATATTTATATAAATATAAAGAGTATAAAGTACAGATATTTATACAAAAATATAGGGAGTAAAAGTAAAAAGTTGCCACAAAAAATAAATACTCAAGTACAGATATCTAAAATTTTTACTTCAGTACAGTAAAGGAAGTACTTCTACGTAGTTACTTCTACCTCTGGTTCTTAGTTATGTTGTTATAAACATATTGGCTGTGTTTAAAAATGTGTTTGTTAAATGTGTCAGTTTATATTAGAGTTAGGAACCAGTGAATGTGAACTGTGCAGCGTCCTGTGAGAAGTGATTGCAGAAGTGGAACGTACGCATGAGGAAGTGTAAACGTAATAATATTCTACACCTGATTAACATGAGTGAATGGGAATATGTTAGTAAATAAATACATTTTCCTCACATTTTTGCCAGTGAAATGGCCTTTAAATTCTGTTCAAATAAATCTTAAAAAGTCTGAAATATCTTTTGTGAAACCTGTAAGAATTAATTAGTTTTGGTTTGTTTGTCTGTCTGTCCATCTGTGTGAATGTCAGCAACTTTACATAAAAAAACAACTGGACCAAATTCTATGAAACATTCAGGAAAAGTGTGAATTGTCCAGAATAGATCCCATTACATTCTGGTGAATATAGGTCAAAGGTCAAGGTCACCAAAAATGTCAGGTTAGTCCTTTATATTCCTCTATACTCACTTTTACATGAAGCTTCTTCTTGCTCTCACTGTTTATGTGCATTGATATCAGGACAAATTTGAAGAACGTACAGGTCAAAGGTCAAAATAACATTTCAAATGGGCCCAAATTATGACATTATTTGCAGTTATTATGATTTGAGTTGTAACACGTGACCTCTAACCTTTCTATATGTATTCCACCAATCAGCAGCAGCTTCCTACTTCCTGAAACTATAACACAGATATAAGTACACAGAACCAAGTAATGAAGTAAAAGTACTTCCTTTACTGTACTTAAGGTATCTGTTCTTTACTTGAGTATTTTTCAAGCAACTTTTTACTTCCTACATTTTTGTATAAATATATGTTCTTTATACTCTACATTTTTACAATAGACTCATTACTTTTTCAAACTACACAAATGTGACAGTATGAAAAACAAGTCAACAAGTGTGACTGACCATAACACAATTTAGACTTTTTATCTCATAATTATAATTTTTTTTATCTCATAATTTAGTTTTTGGGGGGGTTTTTTTAGATTTTTTTTCTTTTCTTCATAATTTTTAGTTTTTAATCTCATAATTTTGACTTTTTATCTTATAATTCTGAATTTTTACTCAAAATGTTGACATTTTAATCTCATAATTTTGACTTTATCTCACGATTCAGATTGTTTTATCTCAGTTTTTTTTAATCTATTTTTGAATTATCATCCTCTTGAATTTTTCCTTAATTTTTCTGTCCATACCCAGTAAACTGAGTACCATGACCCAATAAATACACTCACTTTTAAACACTGTTTATTTTTTTTTTTTTACATTTTTTCCTGGTTAAATAAGTATTATTTCATCCATAGTAAAAAATAAATGTTTTACTTTTTACTTCATTCTTTATCTCCCTTCAAAGGCTGAAGTGAAAATAAAAAAGTACAACTTCTCAATTGTAATGGAGTCACAATTCTATGACCCTTTTCTTTACATTCTTTATACTCTTTGCGTAATCAAATCTTAATATATTTCTGATTTACTCTATTAAAATTGTATAATGTATGTACAATCAGTTTATTCTTAATTATTGAAATTTTATAATACATGTCATACTCTTGTAATTTTATTTCTTATTTATTGATCTATTTCTTATTTATAATCAGTTTATTTTGTCACCCTGTCTTAAAATTGTACTTTAATTTTTAATCAATGTCAAGCACTTTGGGCTACAGTGTTTGTACGAAAGGTGCTATACAAATAAATATTATTATTATTATTATTATTATTATTATTATTACTACTACTTCAGTACAGGAGTTTAATCAATACTTCTACTTTTACCCAGGTATTTTTCCATACCAGTAGCTGTACTTCTACTTAAGTACAGGATGTGAGTACTTTGACCACCTCTGGGGGAGAAAATACACAAGTTTATTTTTATAGTACATTTCAACAACAAGGTAATTCAAGATACTTCACAAAGAACATAAAACAGAAATTATGACAGTCTATAAAAGTACATAAAGATGAAGTGTGTGTGTGTGTGTGTGTGTGTGTGTGGGGGGGGGGGGGGGGGGCAGTTTTAAAAGAGTTTGAAATATTTATTTGCACACAGAACAAACCGTTGAGTCCTTTCAGGAAGTTGATGGATGCTCTAAACCAGTCTCGTGTGTTTATTCAGACATACGGTATCGGCGGTGAGAGCCTGCGAGGCCTGACTGAGAAGCTCCGCGCTGTGGCCCACACCCTTCAGATGGGCATCCAGAGCCGCTGGCGCCTCAACACCTATGACGGACAAAGCTGCAGCAAACTTCCTGTGCGTGTCCTGCAGATGGTGGTGGATCTGATCTGTTCGGCCAAAGGACTCTTCTCCCTCCTCAACAGGTTTGGAACAACACAGTTATCTAACCGTTACATCAGGGGTGTCCAAATCCAGTCCTCGTGGGCCGGTGTCCTACATGTTTTAGATATTTCCCTCTTCCACATGATTCACTTTAACCCCCACAGTAAAAAGAATTAAAATAAGCAATAAAAATGAATAAACTGACAAAATAATTCTAATAATAAAGATGAATAATAAACATTTTGTTGCTCATTGTTTATTTTTCTACATTCTACTATTTATTTTATTTTTTCTTTAATTTTGTGTCTTACTTTCTTCATGTTACAAATTATTTTGTCAGTTCATTATTCATTTTTGTTCATTTTATTGATGACTTTGGCTGTTTTTGTTAATTTTATTGATGACTTTAGCCGTTTTTGTTAATTTTATTGATGACTTTGGCCGTTTTTGTTCATTTTATTACCTATTTTAATTCTTTTTACTGTGGAACTGCTAAAATTTCAGGAGTTAAAGGGTTAAAGTGAATCATGTGGAAGAGGGAAATATCTAAAACATGTAGGACACCGGCCCTCGAGGACTGGATTTGGACACCCCTGCGATACATCCACAACATTCCAAAGTCTTATTTTATTCAGTGGTTATTTTTACTCTGTTTTGCTCTGAGCCGCTCATAAAAGTAGATCATGTCGTATTTTTTCTGTCCAGTCTGTGTTCCTGCCAAATAATTTAACTTCACCAGCAAAGTGGTTGGTTGTAAAATGAATAATAATTAACGAGACTGTGTGAATGGAGCTTCTCTGGTGACGTCATTACATCATAAAAACCTCCGTAGTGGTTAATCAGAGTGGAAATAACAAAAGTAATCATAATCATACAATTTATTTGTATCATGGCGATCAAAGACGCATTACAATAAAAGCCCACTACAATAAAAAAAAACAAAACAAAAAAAACAATGGAAAACAAAGCATTTACACATTAAAATCAGTCAAAATAAAAGGATTTAAATATTAAATATATTATTGTTATCCATGTTCTTATTTTATTTATTGTCTATGGGGTTTTTAAACCAGATTTTATGTACTTTTATACACACACTATACTGTATATGGGGGTGTGTAACCTTCAGCTTCAGCCCTAAAGGTTTTTGGTCAAGATCTATCCATCCATCTACACACAATATACACAATATACACAATATATACAATATATACATATTTTAGAAAGTATCTTCTTCAGACATTAAATGTGCCAAATCATACATAAATTGGAAAACAAAAGGCATAAGTGCTGGTTAAATTATGTTTTTAATATATATGATGGTGTGTTATTCCACATATATAGTGGTTTATGTACATTTATACAATAGATTAGTAAATATTCCACTAGAAAGAAGCTGTAAAGTGAATGGATCATAAAGTGCAGACAGTGTTTTGAAGTAGATCTGAGACTAATATTCTCTTTTTAATTCTAAGAATTTTACATTTTGACCCCAGACTTATGTTGGAAATTTGATCCAACCAGTATTTAAGACTTGAGTTTTCTTTATCACTAACACATATGTGGGAACATTTCATTAGTTTTATTCTGGAAGGATTTTACTTGTAGATCAGTGACATATATTCATTTCTTTCTTGTGTCTGTTTGCTCATGTAAAAGGAAATTGCATTGATTTTCAATCCCTGTGTTTTTTTCCAGGTATCAGTTTTTCCATTTGAGTGAATACACCGCCACTAAGGATATATTTAACAACTGCCGGGAACTGGGAGTGATTGTTCATAAGGTTGGTGTAAAAACTATCATAAAAGTACTCACATTCTGTACTTAAGGAGAAGTACAGGTACTTGTTTGAAAAAGTATTCTGGTAAAAGTAGAAGTAGTGATTCAACTCCTTTACTTAAAGTAAAAAAAAAAATACAACTTGGACTTAGTGATTAAACCAGGAAAAATCTGAAAAGTTAAAAAAAATACCCAAAAATAAAGCCTTTAAAAGTGAATTAGTGTGCAGAAAACTAATGATGAGCCAGGACTGTCACTGTAAGGTCACAAACCAGGCTATTGTTTTATGTTGGTACATTATAGAGAAACTAAATAATATGTTAGTGTTCAGTTTTGTGGGTATGGACAGGAAATTTAGGAAAAATGTGGGGGAAATAATCACAATTGAGATAAAAAAAACATAAGACAAAAAAACCCCTCATAAATATGACATAAAAATGGATAATTACGGCAAAATTATGAGTTAAAAAGTTATAAATATGAGTTAAACATCCATAATGAGATAAAAAGGTCATATAAACAAGAAGAGATAAAAAAAAAAAAAGTAAAAATTATTAGATCAGACCCTCCAGGATATTGCGATTGTCCATTCATTCATTCTTTACTCATCATACAACAATGTCCAAGCAGTTAAATCCACATGCGTGCAAACGTCCCACAGTGAGGTTTAATATCTACAGTTTTATCTGAAGAGGAACAACGTGGGGACATTAGTCTAGTGGTACGAACACGTGCCTTACATGTCTGAAGAGGAACTGGCAACTTTAGAATCAGCTGTTTCTGTTTTTAATAAACTCTGAAATAAAAAAAAAAACAAAACAGAAGCACACACACACACACACACACACACACACACACACACACACACACACACACACACACACACACACACACACACACACACACACACACACACACTCGTTTACATGTCTAATGACGACCAAGTCTGTTATCAAGTAGCCATTGGGTAGTGAGTGTAAGGCCCTGTCCCATTTCTCCCCCTAACCCTAGATTTTGCGCGTTCATGTGTAGGGGTAGGGTGTCCCATTACCTAGGGGAGCAAGTGGTAGTGCGATTTTGCCCTTAAAATCAACCCTCAAAATGTAGTGAGGTTGGTTGCGGACTTCGTTTTGAGTGGAAGATGTAATTACCCATGATGCACTGCGAGCTCAGCGAGCCGACAGTGAGTTTACCACACAGAGGCTATGGCCGGTAATGTTACCTTGTCAAGCTAGCGGTAATGCTAACGTTAATGTTATAAATCGCCGACTATTGAAGAAAAAATACATGAAAATATTTAAATAAATCAACATACCTGAGACAAGACTGAAAGGCAAAGTAGACTGCGAATGCGTCTTCTGTTTTGCCGCATTTCTTCTCTGCGCATCCCGAAGGTAAATAAACAGAACCAACACAACAGGCAACACAGCTGGGACCGCCATTTGTCCTCCGTGTAAATAGTAGTCAGCTGATGTCAGTCTCGCGGAGGGGTGGTTTCATATTTGGCGGGGTAGACTTGTCAGCGTGTGACGTCAGCACGTTTATTACGTTCACTTGGCGAGTGGTGTCCCATTTCTAGGGGGAATTATTTCCCCTTAATGAGTGGAATTTACTTTTTAGGGCACTTAAAACCAAGTGGAAGTTTTAAGAGGGACAAATGGGACGGGGCCTTTTGTATATTTTTTAAAAATAAATTCATTTAAAAAATTGAATGACAATAAAAATGTGAAAAGTAAATCAATTAATTTTTTTTCTAAATAAATGAATAAATGAAAGAATTTTTTTAAAAATTAAGAAAAATAAGTAATTAAAATAAATGTTTAAAAATAATAATAATAATAATAATATATATATATATATATATATATATATATATATATATATATATATATATATATATATATATATATATATATATATATATATATATAATACATAAAAATAACAACTTTTCTAAAGTAAATGCATCTTCACACCTTTGAAAAATACATGTTTCACTTTACACCTGTTTCCCTCATGCTTTATGGGGACTTCCAGAAAAAAAGAAAAATTAATGCATTTATAAGGCGACATTATTTCTCTTTTACAAGTGAGGACCTTTATTTACATTGAACCCTCGTGGGGACCTGAATTTTTGACCGTGTAAACAAATCGATGTCCCCATAAAGATAGTAACACAAACACATGTACACACACACACCCTGTTCCTGTCCTTAGCTTGGGTGATGCATTCTTTATCTTTACATTCCTGGCATTTTTCAGATGCTTTTATTCAAGCTTAGGTTGACAGGATTATCAAAGGAGAGGAAGAGGAGGAAGAGGAAGAAGAGGGGGTGGATTTGTTTGTGTTTACGCTGTCGCTACAGGTCATTTGGCAGAAATGGGAGGAGAGGGAATATTAAAAGTGTACGTATGGAGAGAAGGAAAGAAATGCACATTAGTAAAATAAGAAGATACGTTAACCCTTTAAACTTTGACTTAATTTTCTTAAAGTAAATTAAATGCAGTTATTGAACCATTTTAATAACATGCAGTTGGTGTTTGATTATATTATAAATGAAAATATTCAGATGAAAACTGGTGTATTAGAGGCAGGTCGTGTTAAATGATGCAATAGATAAAACATTTGTGGATATTTATTGATATTTTGATGAGTTTTAGACGACATATAGACTATTATTTTGGTTAGTTTTGGATGTTTATGACTGTGAGAATATGGTTCCACTGTGGATAATTATGAGACATAAAGGTTCAGATCAGATGTTTGACATTTGTATTTTGAACAAATGAGTTCTTGTACCTGCTGTGGATATTTTATATGAATGTGGTTTATACCTTCTGATGTGTGAGGATCTCTGTTGCTAAACTACATTAGGTCATGTGACATTGGGGACAGGTTTGGGTGGTTTGTTAACATTTTGGATCGACTACTTGGCAACATTCAAGTTATTCTTTGTCATTTAATAAAATATCTCATCTCAAATACCTGTCGTTTTGGAGAAAATGAGTGGGTGTTTGTACAGTAACTGCAAAAACAAAATAAAAAGACATTAAAGACCATTACTGTGTTTTTACCCATGTCCATTTAGGACAATAGTTTACAGTCACTGTATTAGACTGAAACAGATTATGGAGTTACTGTATTTTCTGGACTATAAGGTGCACTGTCAGTGAATGGTTTGAAAAATCCTGAGACAAAAAGTCAAAATCGTGTGATAAAAAATCAAAATCATGAGACAAAAAGTCAAAATCCTGAGATAAAAAGTCAGTATCATGAGATAAAAAGTCAGTATCATGAGATAAAAAGTCAAAATCATGAGATAAAAAGTCAGTATCATGAGATAAAAAGTCAAAATTATGAGACAAAAAGTCAAAATTGCCAGTCACTAAACACTACTAGAATTAATCCATATATAAGGCGTACTGTGGGTTTTGTACAACAAGGTAATATTCAGTAACAATAACTGCCTCATGTCTAATAATCTACCTATAACTACTGTGGCTGAACAACAACTGAACTGTAAGGTTATTTTTCTCAGTTGTGTGTGTGTGTGTGTGTGTGTGTGTGTGTGTGTGTGTGTGCAGTTACTGCCTTTTTACTTTGTAGGTCAGAATATGTGGAAGTTTAAAGGGTTAAAAAGCTGGTGGGAGGAGGTTAGAGAGAAAGAAGGAGGACACAGAAGGATTACACAGACAGTCTTCAATGACTTTTGACTCCCAGGAGTGTGTGTGTGTGTGTGTGTGTGTGTGTGTGTGTGTGTGCTTGACCACACAGTCAAGAACAACAGATTATTAACTCTGGAGCGACACTGCAGGGACGTTGTAAATGCATAAACAGCCTGACGGAGTGAGGAAGAGGAGGAGAGAAGAAGAAGAAGAGTCAGAGTCTTGAATGAGTGAATGAAAGAATGTTATTGGAATAAGTGTAGAAGAGCATTTAGTGTCTTACAACCAGGACTGGAATAACACCACAGGTACTGGACTGGACTGACAACAGCGTTCTGACACAGGTGGAAGGAACTGAGTACAAGTACGTCATTTTTTTTTAGGTATCTGTACTTTACTCAAGTGCGTATTTTTCTGCCAGATTATTACTTTTACTCCTGAAATGTGTTCATAAATATATGTACTTTATACTCCTTACATTTACATAAATATATGTACTTTATACTCCTTACATTTATATAAATATATGTACTTTAAACTCCTTACATTTACATAAATATATGTACTTTATACTCCTTACATTTACATAAATATATGTACTTTATACTCCTTACATTTACATAAATATATGTACTTTATACTCCTTACATTTATATAAATATATGTACTTTATACTCCTTACATTTATATAAATATATGTACTTTATACTCCGTACATTTATATAAATATATGTACTTTATACTCCTTACATTTATATAAATATATGTACTTTATACTCCTTACATTTATATAAATATATGTACTTTATACTCCTTACATTTATATAAATATATGTACTTTATACTCCTTACATTTATATAAATATATGTACTTTAAACTCCTTACATTTATATAAATATATGTACTTTATACTCCTTACATTTATATAAATATATGTACTTTATACTCCTTACATTTATATAAATATATGTACTTTATACTCCGTACATTTATATAAATATATGTACTTTATACTCCTTACATTTATATAAATATATGTACTTTAAACTCCTTACATTTATATAAATATATGTACTTTATACTCCTTACATTTATATAAATATATGTACTTTATACTCCTTACATTTATATAAATATATGTACTTTAAACTCCTTACATTTATATAAATATATGTACTTTATACTCCTTACATTTATATAAATATATGTACTTTATACTCCGTACATTTACATAAATATATGTACTTTATACTCCTTACATTTATATAAATATATGTACTTTATACTCCTTACATTTATATAAATATATGTACTTTATACTCCTTACATTTATATAAATATATGTACTTTAAACTCCTTACATTTATATAAATATATGTACTTTATACTCCTTACATTTATATAAATATATGTACTTTATACTCCGTACATTTACATAAATATATGTACTTTATACTCCTTACATTTATATAAATATATGTACTTTAAACTCCTTACATTTATATAAATATATGTACTTTAAACTCCTTACATTTATATAAATATATGTACTTTAAACTCCTTATATTTACATAAATATATGTACTTTATACTCCTTACATTTATATAAATATATGTACTTTAAACTCCTTACATTTATATAAATATATGTACTTTAAACTCCTTATATTCTCAGAACAGCCTTTTTCAGAGGGAAAATTATTGGAGGAGATAAATTGTGACTTTATATATTATAATTATTTATTTCATAATTATGCATTTATTATCTCATATTTATCACTTTTTATCTAATGATTTTAAATGTTTATTTAATAATAATTTGCTTTTTATGCCATCATTTTGACTTTCCATCTTACAATCTTGACTTTTTGTCTCATAGTTATCCATTTATTATGTCATATTTATGACTTTTTATCTCATAATGACTTTTTTTTTATCATAGAATTATGGGTGTTTTATGTCAAAATGATGAGTTTTTATCTCAATTATGACCCCACCCCCCCGTCTTCCCAAAATGTCCTGCTCATACACACAAAACTGATCTTTGAAGATTTTCCTGGCTAAATAAGCATATATATATATATATATATATATATATATATATATATATATATATATATAGTTGCTGTACTTCTACTTAAGCAGAGAAACTCTTCAAGTTAAATGTCTGCTATTGTTTATACAAGTGAGTGTTTACTTGGTTTTTATCATCAGTCATGTTGACATAGTTTAATTAGAAGTGAGTGATCTAGTATAGTGTGATAAGAATATTGCACTATCAGTAATTACCATGATCGATGTCAAATTAGTATTTATGTCAAGGTTAACCCTTTAACTCCTGAGACTTCAGCAGATCCACAGTCAAAGACAAAAAGAACTAAATTGAAGAAAATCTAATTAAATGACAAACAAAATGTAGGAAAATAAATAAAATAAGCAACAAAATGAACAACAATAGCCAAAATGATGAATAAAAATGAACAAAAATGAATAAACCAACAAAACAAAAAGTGACATGGACATAATGTGAATAAAAAATTAACAGAAGAAGAGGAGGAAACATGGATTCAATTAATAATGGAGTTTGTAGAGGAACAATGAGTCTGATTGGATGTTTGGGGGTGAATCAGATGTGACTGTTTTCATTCTTTTCCACTAAGTTACAGATTATTCAGCTGAAAATTTTAAGTGTTTTCATCACTGGTCATTCTGAGAGGTTGATCATTGTTTGGTAATGACTGGCTATTGTTTGTTCGATTCCTGTTTTGATGCTTTCAGTGAGTGTGTCAGCACTTCTGCATGGGTGCTTGACTTTATTTTTCATAGATAAGAGTTGCTGTTCACATACTTGTATCCAGATTTTTTTTTTTTTTTTTTGACAAACACGCTGGACTTCATTGAATTACTAAATTATATCCATTCACTAAAACCATGTCCAAAGTTGATTCTCCATAGTTCAAACCAATTATAGCTGCTATAGTCATTCATTCATTCGTTCATTAATTCATTTCCTGGAACTGTTTAATTCAATTTGGTGACATTTAGAGTCAAATCTTGCACATTCTTCAGTGTCTTATTGTAATAAAATGAAAACATAGATCAGGTTTGTATTAATGAATTATCACGATTAATCTGATTCAAAATTTGAATGCATCTAAATGGAAAAGTTGTTTTGAGTCGTTTCCTTTAAACGGTTGAATAAACACTTTAAGAAAAACTTTATTTATATTGTACCTTTCATACAAAACTGTAGCCCACAGTGCTTCACATTGATTCAAAATTAAAATACAATTTTAAGACAAGGGTGAAATAAGAATAAGATGGCACAAAATTATAAAATTACGAAAGTACAAAATAATAATAATTGGAATTAATCCAAAACAATACTGTAATAATTGGATTAAGATGGTTAATAATGTGACTACTTTATGTACAGTAGATAATCAAGGGAGGCAGAAGAGTCACATTAAAGAAGTGAAGTCATGTATTAGATGTTGAGACAAGTTTTTCTTCATAGCAAATGGATATTTTATGTATTCGTTACCTACTTTCCTATCTGCTCATTTGTTGTTGTTTTTTTGTATATATTTAGTACTTCAATTATTTATTATTATTATTTTTCTTATCATTTTTGTACTATGCACTCTATTGCTATAAGATGAATTCAGGTTAATGGAGAAGTAAAGATGGGGTAGGATTAAATAAGCTTATGCTTCATCCTACTCCTTTTCGGACATGTCATTGTGTATTATTATTATTATTATTATTATTGTATTGATTATTGTTGCATTCTGCACATGTTCGAAATAAAGCATTCAAATCAAACTATTGTATTTTTACAAGACGGTGATGAGTGAGTTACAGTGTGTGACTATCTGGTTGTTGAAGCATGAAGCACAATGACAGTAAAGACACGCACACATTTTTAGATAAACAGAAGAAAATGTGATTTAGCCGGTTAGTGCACGTTCAAATCCAAGTAGATATTATCAGCCTAAAGTCTTTGTCATCACCAAACAAAAAGTATTGTATTTGTTCAAAGTGAAACTAAAATGTCACTGTTAGTGGAGCTGCCATGGTACCTGTGAGGCTTCCCCCAAAATCTAAAATAAAATGAGTGGTTCCCATGTAGGTACTGTAGCTTACTTTATGACATCATATAAACTGCCTCTATTTATGTGCTCAGTTTGAAGGAAATCTGAAACTAAATTGATATTTTTATAGACCTTTCAAAATTTGCCCATTATAAATAAATGGGAGGGAAAAAAAAACAGACTTTATAAATTATTAAATAATTTAAACTTTGATCAACTGCTCCCAAAGTACAGTCACATCTATTCTGGGTCATTGGTGATCCATTAACCCAATATGGTATGAATTTAAACAATAGTTTTGCTGTGACAGACATTTGAAATGTTGTTCATTATAAGTAAATGGGGGAAAAATGTTTTTAACATCAACCTTCTGTTCCCAAACTGTAGTTACTTCTACACTGCATTACTGATAATCTGTAAACCACATTTAGTATGAATTCAACTCATTTTTTCACTGCTATAGTGTGAAAAATAAGAACCAAACCAAAAATAATACCCCTACCCCCTATGTGACAAGTCTTAACAGGAGTCACAAGTTTGGAACACAACTAAACAAGCTGAATAACAACCAAGAGAAGAGGGGGACACTTCAAAAGGGTCTTTAAGTGCTTCTGAAAGGTGACAAAATAACCATTTACAGTCAGTCTGTCATAAGGACAAAGAAAATTTAAAAGTACTTTGAAATGGGAACCACTGGATCTGCATTTAACAGGTGTTTTTTTTTCCCCCAAAGTAATTTCCAGCAGAACATGAACAAAAGGCTGTAAATGTGTCAGACTTACAGCAGCTGGTTGAGTGCAGAGGTCAACTGAGCTGCTGCTGCTGCTGCTGCTGCTGCTGCTGCTGCTGCTGCTGCTGCTGCTGCTGCTGCTGCTGCTGCTGCTGCTGCTGCTGCTGCTGCTGCTGCTGCTGCTGCTGCTGCTTCTTTTTGGATTTTTTTTTGGTGGTTGGCAAACACTTATTAATGTGCATTATCACCACCTACTGTTCTGGATGGTGCCTCAGGAAGACTCTTCTGATCTCATCTGAAGGATGTTTGAATATTTGACATATACACAGTACTACAGTTTGAGTATTTGA
>CM035804.1:39468539-39547158 GCA_020466265.1 Siphamia tubifer
GTTTTATCACATCAGTCTATTAATTTATCTTGCCTAAACAAGTGCAGGACTTCTGTTTACATAAAGAGAGAGGAGACTTCAAGGCGAATGTGTCCAAAAATATCCTTATAAAGACATCCATGAGTGCAGCCAACAGGGCATGTGTAGTAATATAACTCCTATTATATTTATATGTACAGTTGCAGGAAAAAAAAGGATTAGATCATAAGAAGTCATTAAAAGCAATGGTTGTGCAATCATGTACTAATACTATGTGTATCATGTGACTAAAGAAGACAGAAAAGAATATATGGAATGAATAAAATCAGTACAATAATCTATTATTTATTTAGTTTTATATTTCCCTCTTATATCACACCTAGTTAAATTATTGATCAGCTCTTCAGAAGCTGGATAATGATGTAATGGTTTCTACATGTGATGGAAGAGGGAGATATTTTCAAAAATGTGTGTGTGTGTGTGTGTGTGTGTGTGTGTGTGTGTGTTTTATTTAAATGTATGTAATTAAATTTGTATTTGTATTTATTTTTTAAAAATGTATTATTTTTTAATTTTAAAATAATTTTAATTTTATTTTATTTGTATTTCTTTTCCATTTAATTATTATTATTATTATTATTATTATTATTATTATTATTATTATTATTATTATTATTATTTTAGTTTTTATCCTTATATTTTTTTTACATTTTAAAATATTTTTTATATTATTTTAAATTTTTTTCAATTTAATTACTAATATATATTCATTTTTTAATACATATGTATATATCTATATATATATCTATATATCTATATATATATCTATATATCTATATCTATATATATATCTATCTATCTATATATATATATATATATATATATATATATATATATATATATATATATATATACTGGATTTGAGAACCACTGAATTATGGACTGTACTTATGTAGCACATTTTATCCACCAGTGGATGCCCAAAGCACTTTACAATTCCTCACATTCCACACAACTTAGGGTTCAGTGTCTTGCCTAAGGACACTTCAACATGTGGACAACCATAGTCGGGACATGAACCACCAACCCCTCAATCATTGGATGACCTGCTCTACCAACTGAGCCAGAGCTACACATTAGGATAAAAAAAAAAAAACATTCAAAGGTTGTTTTTATTAATGTTTCACCACTTTATGACCTTTGAAAGATCAACATATAAAATATAACTTTAAAACATAACATAATATTTCTCACAGTTGTAAAGAAAGAAGTAGTCTGACATTTGTGACATTCTTTTATCACCCAAACAGTATTGATGTGATATAAACATGATAACACTAGTAAGGATATAAAAAATATATATAATTCAAACTAACAAAACACTTTTAACTATTTTTCCTAAATGTTCAAACTTTAAAATGGGTCAATTTGGCTCATAACATAACGGGGGGGGGGGGTTTAAACTCTGTTGTTGTTATCATTATAAGTTTCTAAACAAATGTCCCAAATATCACATGACCTAATGTAGTTGACAACAGAGATTCTCACACATCGGAAGATATATTATAAACTACTTTCAGATAAAATATCCACAGTAGTTACATCTTAATACTTTCATTTCTAATATAACTGTATGTTATTGAAATGGTTCAAGAACAGCATTCTATTTACTTTATGAGATAAATAGATGGATGGATGGATGGATGGATGACAGACAGAAAGACAGATAGATAGATAGATAGATAGATAGATAGATAGATAGATAGATAGATAGATAGATAGATAGATAGATAGATAGATAGATAGATAGATAGATAGATAGATAGATAGATAGATAGATAGATAGATAGATAGATAGATAGATAGATAGATAGATAGTTTATTTTGAACAAATACAAAACAAGACAAAATAAAAACAGCAAATAAATGCAACAACAAGTAAAAACAATTTATAAATTAAGGTAAAATTGAGTGTAAGTTTAAAGGGTTAATAGTTTCTCCCGGTGAAGTCTGTGTGTACAAACAACATATGAACCAAAGCTGAAGACAGAACACGAATATATGTGTGGGAAAAAAAAAAACAACAAAAAGACAAGAAAAACTAACAACACGTCTTCAGTTGTTGCACATGTGTGTCCGTGCACGTTTGTGTACATTGTCATTGTGTACTTTTCTTACAGTGTTACACCCACATAATGGCTCGTCTTTGTTTCCCAGACAACTATAGAAAGAACGGCTTTCAGGCACAAAATACTGCTGTAAAGTTAGAGCACCACCTGATCAAGCCACACGACATGCTCTGCAGCACAGCGCAACACAATGCACCGAGAAACACTGACTGAAAGAGCTTTTATTTGTCCATTTGAAGAGTCCTTTCATTTCCTGCACTGATCCTCCTTCCAAGTGTCAAACATTTATAGTCAGTGCATGATGGCTAATGTGTAACTGCTGTAGAAGTAACGTGAAGGTCATTGTGGACGTCTGGAGTTATTGATCAGGTACCAACTAATGATTAATGATAGATATTAGAGCTGGGTGATATGGAGAAAAAAAAGAATCCAGATATGTTTTTGCTATATCCTGATATATAATATATATCTCGATATCTATGCAGTAAAAAAACAAACAATTGCGTCAAATTCAACAAGATTTTTTTTATTGACAGGTAGGAAGCCAAGTGCCTAGAAGTAGACAGGTACTAGTAAGAAAGTACCATTTTAACATCATCAAACCAAGGAATATTGTGTCTTTGTATTCCTATCTTTAAGGGGACATTGATATGTTTACACAGTTACTATGGGGACCAAAATTTAGGTCCCAACAAAGTTTAATATAAATGTAGTTGAAATCTGTGTAAATTTATGCAAATGGTGTGCTCTGTAAACTGTGTGTGTGTGTATCTGTGTGTGTGTCCGCAGGGACATGTCATGCTATAACTAAAAGAATATACATATATGTAATGATGTGATGATTCAGATGCAATGATACATTTGAGTAAAGGTCAAAGGTCAAGGTCACAATTAACTAAAAGGTCAAAATCACATTATCAGTTATAACTCCAGAACGGATCATCGCAGAACTTTCAGATTGGTACCAAACAGATTTTTCACCTACGACCAATAGTTTTTGAGATCTCTGGAGGTCAAAGGTGACATGTCGCAAAATTAACTTCTGTCACACTGTTTGTGTGTGTCAAGCATAGACATATCACGCTATAACTTAATCAATACTGGATATATTATTATAATATTACACACACTGATGCATATATATATACATATAATGAAATTATCAATATTGCTAAAGGTCAAAGGTCAAGGTCGCATTGGTCAGAAAGGTCAAAATCACATTATTGGTTCTATTTCAAGAACAGGTTGTCATAGAAACTAGAGATTGACACAAAACAGGGGTGAGATTAGACATTCTGTGAATACTTGTTGTTTCAGTGGTGCTTTTTCTCCCTCTGCTTTCATTAATGGGAGACTGAAAGACACTCATTTCAGCTCCAACTCTTCTGTTATTGAATCTTGTGATTTGGAACCTGTCACTGACATAAACCACGGCAGTTTGTTCCAGGTGAAGGGTATTTTTCTAGTCTATTATGAGTGAATAAACTCTTGTGAAGTCATTCCTTTCTTTTCTTGCTGCTATAAACTGCTTCCAATTTTCCTTCATCCTTCTCCAGTGTCTCATCTTATCGTTTGTATATCTGTGTCTGGCAAAGTTAATCTTAACGGAACCTTAAAATTGATGCAGCCACTGACAGTGCAGTACCCTGGGAATAGCTTCAATAAACTTCAAATTGAGGATGGAATATTCAGAAGTCAGTGGTTAAATGTCATCTTCTGTATGTCTTCCATAACTAATGAATTCATGTACAGAAATGAGAAAAAAAAAAAAATGACCTTAACACCTAATGTCTCAAATATGCAACATACTAAAAAGTGTTGTATGTGCTATCATCAAATTAATTATCGCCACTGAATTTAATATTTGCTTCTTTTAGGGCTGTCACAGGATTACAATTTTGAATCAAGTTAATCACAGGGTTGCTTTGGATTAATTTTGATTAATCACGATTAAAACACTTTGTGAGTCGACTGTGTTGTGTGAAACACAAAAAAATGTGGAGGAAAAAAAATACACAAAACTTGATAAAATCCACAAAAATTCACCAAAAAAAAAAAAAAAAACCAGAACAGAAAAAAGCAATGAAAAATACAAAATATATTTTCAAAAACTCTTCTAAAATACAGAAAAAAAAATCCAACAATGTGATAAAATATCTAAAATATATGCAAAAATATGTATTTTGTTAACATTTAATTAATTGATTAACTGATAATAATGTGTTCATTTTGACACACCTAGTTTTTTTAAATAAACTTATATTTAAATTCAGGCATTAGGGGGTTAAATAGGGATGTGCTGGGACGTGGGACTTTTTTAACTTCTGATACAATACTGATATTATAGCCTTGAGTGACGATATACTAAGACTGATATTGATCTGATACAATATCATTCCAATATTATTTTGTTGTGTGAATATTAGAAAAGACTCGATCAATGATGTTACTTAAACAGATCAATAGTCAGTAACAGAAAGTCTGAGAAATACTGGCCCATTTATTACACTGGTCTAAAAGTAAAATGCTAATGAAATATTCCCACATATGTGTTAGTGATAAAGAAAACTCAAGTCTTAAATGCTGATTGGATCAAGTTTCCAAGATAAGTCTGGGGTCGAAATGTGAAATTCTTAGAATAAACAAGAGAATATGTTTTAGTCCAAAAGAATATTGGCCTCATATCTACTTTAAAACACTGTCTGCACATTATGATCCATTCACTTTACAGGTTCTTTCTAGTGGAATATTTATTAATCCATTGTATACATGTACATAAACCAACATATATGTAGAATAACACACCATCATATATATTTAAAAACATGAACTAACCAGCACTAAAGTCATTTGTTTTCTGACTCATCTTATTTAAAGTATGTATGATTTAGCACATTTAATGTTAATACTTTCTAAAAAATTGTAGAGCTGTGTAATAAGAGCAGAAAACCAGTAATAATCAGTCATTTAATTAAAGTGCTGACTAGAAGTAGGAGTAGAAAATTGACTCGTTATCACATCACTTGTGTAAATCCGATAAAACCCCATGCTTATTTTTGGCTGATATCTGATATCAATATCAGATTGGGACACCCGTAATGTAAAGACAATTTAGAGCCAAATATTGTCAAACATCACTTTCATCGATTCAATATAATGTGCAAGAACACCTCAATCTTCTGTAAAAAATAGTCTTTCATTCATCATAATTCACCATAAAATACAATTAAAACCTTTTATTTCAAGCCTTCATTGCAATTTCTATAGATTTACTGCACTTGAACCGGTTGGCAAACGCTCTTAGGCCCATTAATTAGCTTTGTGATTGGATTTGTGATTAGAACTGTCTATGAGGAACATCATTGGGTCCAGAAGTGGCCTTTCGGGAGGAGAAGTGTGCTTTATGTTTTCCATCTAGCTCAGTTTCAGTGCAGAAGTGTACCTGTCGCCCAAATCACACACTTTAAAGGGTCATTTCCTGTTCTGGCAGAGTCAGATAAAATGCAGAACAGACAGCATCATGATGTGGTTTTGAATACAGGGTGTGTATTTGCTGTATTTTTACCTTTTGGTATATAACAGATGTGTGATTTCAGAAATACAGAGGCGTTACCACTGAAGCAAATGAAGAAGTGATGATGTGTTGTAGAAAGTTGTAACATTATTAAAACTGTTAGAACTGAAACTATTGTTTTGAGTGTGAAATTATAGCATGGAACTGTTGACATGTTTGATAAAGTTTAGTATAAAATGATGATAGAGCAATATATCAGCCAGTAAATATACAGTACTCTACAATTTTTATTTATTTATTTATTTTTTAAGAAAGTATCAGCTTCTGACATTAAATGTGCTTTATCGTATATACTTTAATAAGATGAATCAGAAAACTAATGACAAAAGGGCTGGTTAGTTCATGTTTTTAACATATATGTTGGTTTATGTACATGTATACAATAGATTAGTAAATATTCCACTAGAAACAACCTGTAAAGTCAATGGATCATAATGTACAGTGTTTAGAAGTAGATTTAAGACCAATATTCCTTTGAACTAAAACCTATTCTGTGGGGCAGCTGCGGTAGAGCAGGTCGTCTAATGACTGAAGGGTTGGTGGTTTGCATCCCACCTCTGTTGAAGTGTCCTTGGGCAAGAGACTGAACCCTAACTAAGGCTCCCAGTATGTCTGACAGAACCTTAGAAAACCTACTGGTGTGTAAATGGGTGAATGTGAGGCTAATGTAAAGAGCTTTGAGCACCATGGAGGTGGAAAAGTGCTGTGTAAGTACAGTCCATTTATTCTCAGAATTGTACATTTTGACCACAGACTTATCTTGGAAACTTCAGTCTAACAGCATTTAAGACTTGAGTTTTCTTTATGAGTAACACACACATGTGGGAATATTTCATTTATTTGATTCTGGAAGTAATTGACTTGTGGACCAGTTTGTTTTAGAAGATGTTAAAGATGGGATTAAATGGACAAAATAATAAAGAAAATAAACAAAAATGACCAAAATAATCAAGAACATGAACCAAAACAAACAGTAAATGTGTAGAATAAAAAAAGACTTAAACATAAGTAACCAAAATAATCAATAAAATGAACAAAAATGACACATATTCAGTTAAATGAAAAGTAAAATGTCATATTTTGACCCCAGACTTACTGTATCTTAGAAACTTGAGCCAAACAGTATTTAAAACTTGAGTTTTCTTTATCAGTAACACATATGTAGGAACAACATAGTTTTATTCTGGAAGCATTTTACTTGTAGACCAGTGTCAGGTATTACATATTGTAGATGCTTTTGTTCTTTTCATATCAGAAATCTAAATAAAAAAATCCACTCCGTAGTACCAGACTGTTCGCTATAATGTCCACATGTACTCACCAGTCTAACTCAGCAGACTGACTGACCCCCACCACCCCCCCCCTCACAGGCTTGTGTCACAGCCTTTAATTAGCCCAGAAATCCAGCCGTGTTCCCTGTTGATCCCTTGTTACATTTCACAGGGATTAGCTTCCCCTCACGCTCCTTTATGTAACTCATCACATCATCACCCGTTACAAATGAGCCTCAGCGGGAACAAAATGTGACATGTGCCTTGTTCAGTTCATATTCTACCATGTGTGAAAACCTCAGCTGTCACTCATTAACCCCCCCCCCCCCCCCCCCTTACACTTCAATAGTACTATGAACAGTGGCTTTGACATTAAGGTTCAACGTTACTTTATTTATTCCTGTGGGTAGATTTGTTTTGTATTTGTCGTAACAGAACAATGCAGAACACACATTGAATCCTATTAAAAAGGTATTTGATCAAGTGTCAAGACACAAGACAGAAGAGACATCAAAATAACAGCCTGGATAATAAAAAAAAAAAAGATCATAGTCAATATAAACAAGATGCATTAAACCATGAAAAAAAAAAAAAAACACTCTGGATGAAAACATAAAATTAAAGTAGAAATTAGACGTCACAATAATAAATAGAGCAAAGAAGGATAGGATGGATAAATAAAGTGTAGCGACTTTTTATTGAGCTCAGTGACAGCGACAGGAATAAATCTGTTTTTATAACGTTGTCTCCTGCACTTCAGTTCCACTACAGATACACCCTGAACTGGTCCATACATTATGTGGGTTTGTCTAGACACATGTACATCTGATCCACTTGTTAAGCCGTGACCTCATGTCCTGTTTTTTGCCTAATTATGTTCATTAGTCTCCATTTAATCTGCTCCAGTTCTATGTCACTGAGCAGGGGTGTCACTAGGATGTCTTGGGGCTCCGGGTAAGAAATCCCCCCCCCCCCCGCACACCTGTGCACACTGCAAAAAAACTGAAAAATCAGATGTTCTCAAAGTGACGTCCAACAAATGTTCCTGAAAGCCCAGGGTCATCATTAATCATTGTTGTAAATAATGTGATACTCACAACAATATATAAAATCTTAGCGTTTCTTTATTCCAGAAGGACACTGCAAATTAGTAGAACTTCAAATACATACATATATATATATATATATATATATATATATATATATATATATATATATATATATTACACGTGAATAAATAAGTAAACAACAAACAGAACACATCACACTTTTTGTGCTGTATAGGTGTAGGCTGTAGACAGAGGGTGGGGCCGTACGAGTGAAAAAACAACTGTCTTCCAGTGTGCATCTAATACGTTATGTCAGTTATCTGCTCTGTCTTGGGTTTTTTGTTTTTCCAAATTTCCCACAAAATACACAAAAATATAAAAAAATAAAAAATCTGGAGGAAAAAATATACAAAACATGTTCAAATCAACCAAAATTAATAATAATAAAAAAAAACCCTAACAAAACACATTCAAAATGTTGCTAAAATATACAAAACATATGTAAAACTAAACATCTTAAAACAAAACAAAATTTTGAATTTCATTAAATATGATGGATTAACCTGCTTTAATTATGACAGCTCTAGTTATTTATTTTCTTCTGGTTTGACATTAATATTTAAAATTAATACAATTAATCAACATTGAAAAGGCATTGTCCATTATCGATTTATTTTTGTTAAAATAATCCAGTCAGTTTCTCCTTCAGGGTTAATTTAACTATTTCCTGCTTTGAAGAGGAAATACTTTAACCCAGAAGTTTTCCAGACAGTCTGTCCCATTTCCACCGATCAATACCATCATCATAACGACCGCTGGCTTTTCTGATCAAACTCATTTTCGTGTTGTTTCTCTGGTTCTGCAGGAGAACACAGTCTACGATAAAGAAAAGGACATCATCGCTGTGGTGAGTCTGCTGTTCACTTTACTGCATCTGTTCACATTCCAACTGTTTATATCCAGCCTGTTGAGGTTAATTATAAAACTGAAAATCTTACAGTTAACAGTCAATGGAGTTAAACCCAATTTGATCCTAAGTGGGTAAAATAAAATAAAATAATCTGTAAATAGGGCTGTCAAATTAATTAACATGTGGATTAATTGCTTGCACAGTTTTTATTATAGTTTTTTTTAAATCTATTTTTGTGTTTTTATTCAATCACTGTGCTTTGTATTCCTTGTTTTTAATTGTACTGCATATTTTTGGTGTGTTTTTAATTGATTCTTGTATTTTATTTGAGAGTTTGATATTGTTCATGTTCCCCTGTATGTCGCTATGGGAAAAAGTATCTTCAAAATGCATAAATAAAAATAAATAAACCCATTATCATGATGAATCTGATTAAAAAATGTTAACACAGTGGAAAAATGGAACAGCTGTTTTGTTGAAAATATAAATATATACACATTAATACAAATTATCGCACTGTTATTGGATGGTTTATTGCTCAGTTAACTAAGAATTGTCAACATTTATACATTTTTTCTATATTAGCAAAAGTTGATTTTATGTTTTTGCATTAAAAGAAAAACATTTTATTTTCAAGAGATATTTTTTTTCTATTATATTTTCATACATTAACTTGACATTTTTGCATTAAATCAAAGACAAAATCAAGAACTGTCAATATTTCTCTTCTATTCTTTAGCTTTCATTGCCATAATTAAATTAGACTTTTTTGCACAACAAAACCCTCAATATATATATCCTATTTTTTCTACATTGTCATGAGTTAATCTTACTTTTTTGCACTTCAACAAAGAAAGAATTCACAATTGTCCATATTTACTTTTTTTCCCCCTATTACTTTATTCACCATTATTGGTCTGTATGTGACCCCTGAACTAAAATGACTTTGACCTACTTTGGTGTCTTATATAATAGATCTAATAAATTATCTTTTTGCGTTGTCCTTCAGTGCCGTCAACTGGTGTTGGTGTGTGATGAGATCCTGAAGTCCAGCCCCGAGACGCTCCTTACCCACACTGCTCAGCTGGAGAGTGTGGACCTGGTGCCCGTGTCCCCTGGAGATCATCTGGTAAATATACAATAACTCGCTTCTACATTCATTACTGCTTTCATTCATTCATTATGGACAAAGCAGGACTGAAAAACAACCAACATAGCTCATATATTGACTTATTTATTTCAGTTACTATTCTTCCTGGGGTCCCACTGTACAAAAGTCAAAGTCAAACAACTGCTAAAATAAGAGTAATAATAATAAACAACAACAATACAAGTTAACACAAACATAAAAAAATAACATTTTAAAAAAGAAAAAAATTACAACAAAAACCAACAAGACTAACTATCCTAAATAAAAAAAAACAATCCATTATCCTAATAATTGAATACAAGCAAAGACAAATTTCATACCAATTCAATCAAAAATTAAACAAACTAACATAACACATTTAAAATAAAAATATATAAAATACAACTGTACCCCATCTAAACAATCTGCTTCTTCTGAAATTCCTGACTCAGTTTCTTCTTGAAGCCAATTGTGGCACATGTGAAAGTGAGGCGTTCTGGAAGACTGTTACAAAGGGTAACAGCTATATATATATATATATATATATATATATATATATATATATATATATATATATATATATATATATATATATATATATATATATATATATATATATGTATATATATATATGTTCTTTTTCATACATCATTTTTAGGCTTAGTTATTATACATGTATATGGACATGGACTATTTGTAATGCTACTATTGCTATTATTATTAGTAGCAGTCATATTAATAGTAGCATTATTAGCAGTATAAGCATTATTAGCAGTATTAGCATTATTAGCAGTATTAGCATTATTAGCAGTATAAGCATTATTAGCAGTATAAGCATTATTAGCAGTATTAGCATTATTAGCAGTATAAGCATTATTAGCAGTATAAGCATTATTAGCAGTATTAGCATTATTAGCAGCATAAGCATTATTAGCAGCATAAGCATTATTAGCAGTATAAGCATTATTAGCAGCATTAGCATTATTAGCAGTATTAGCATTATTAGCAGTATAAGCATTATTAGCAGTATTAGCATTATTAGCAGTATAAGCATTATTAGCAGTATTAGCATTATTAGCAGTATAAGCATTATTAGCAGTATTAGCATTATTAGCAGTATAAGCATTATTAGCAGTATTAGCATTATTAGCAGTATTAGCATTATTAGCAGTATTAGCATTATTAGCAGTATAAGCATTATTAGCAGTATTAGCATTATTAGCAGTATTATGGAAACTTTTTTATAGGACCACAGTGGAACGTGTTCTCTCCTTTGCCATCACAGTCTGGTATCTTGGCCTCACAGTAAAGGACAACCCTGCAGGGGGGGTCATAAAATGGGCCCAGAAAATCATTGGCCGCCCCCTGCCATCCTTGGAGAACATCGCAGGCTCTCAAGGACTCAGTAGGGCAAAGGGGATCTGGAATGGCCCATTGAGGGTGACCAGATGCCCTGACAAATTTGTGACAGCCCCGAATTCTGAGCTGTAGATGTCCCAAAAATTAAATGCATACCAAATACTGACTTGTTACCCCCAGGTAAACATTTTAAGTGATCTCCCTACTGCCTGACTGGAGTGGGAGGAAGTCAAACTTTTTTTTTTTAACCCCACCCCTTCACCTCAAAAACAATCTATATTTTAACGTCCTGTCACCACGATATATGAGAAAAAATAAATAAATAATTCAAGTCCTTGGGATCTATTCACCTCACTTACTCTCACACACACAAACTAGTCATACAAACCTAATTTGACAAATTAAATTAAATATAATATCACAATCTCAAGGTTTACATATATATATATAAAATAATAACAATAATAATGATTAAAATGACATCACCAGCCTTTGAAAAGTCATAGAAAAGCTTTGAAATCTTGTCTATAAAATGTTTGTGAACCGTGATGACATCCTTACACTTGCTCTTCTATATATATTTGCATTTAAACTGCATGTATACAAACCATACATGGATGTTGTGCATCTAAATAACCGTGTTTTCGTGAAATTGAAAGTGTTTTTTTGTAGATATTCTCTTTTTCTCTTCTGTCACTGTTTTCATTTTCTGTCTTCATTGTTGCTGCCTGAAGGTTTTCCTCCTCATTTCCATCCCACTCTTCACCTCTTTCACCAAACTCAAGCTTTTCCCTGCACCTATCTGAGCTCTTTTTACTCTGCCTCATCTGAACCTTTAATAACTTTGCCTTTGTTCACTGCCTCCAACACAACATTAATAACTCTGCTCTTCACCCAATATCTCCACAATCTATTAAACTCATTTTTTTATTCTATTCTTAACAAGCTATTTTTTTTTCAATGAATGTTTCCAATTTACTTCTCCTTTGTGAATTTATCTTGTTAAATTTCCTCCTCTCTGTGTCTGTTTGATCATCTATGATAAATGGCTTTTATCACCATAACAACCAAGCACACATTTCATTTACTTTATTGTCATTTTCAACACTTTCTGCCTCCTGGAAAACTACGACTAATGAGGCAGGAACATTTGAGCAATTAAAAACACAGTTAACTGTGGTGCAGTCCACGGTAAGAAGGTTGTTAGATTTGGTTATTATACTGAAGATTGCTTTGGATTTCTAAAGTAGAAGGCTCAATTTGTATCATAGAGTTATAGAATATAGAATAGAACAGAATACAAACCTAGAATAGAATAGAGTAGAATAGAATACAAAACTAGAATAGAGTAGAATAGAATACAAGAATAGAATAGAATACAAAACTAGAATAGAGTACATATATTTATATAAATGTAAAGAGTATAAAGTACATATATTTATATAAGTGTAGAGAGTATAAAGTACATATATTTATATAAGTGTAGAGTATAAAGTACATATATTTATATAAGTGTAGAGAGTATAAAGTACATATATTTATATAAGTGTAGAGTATAAAGTACATATATTTATATAAGTGTAGAGAGTATAAAGTACATATATTTATATAAGTGTAGAGAGTATAAAGTACATATATTTATATAAGTGTAGAGAGTATTAAGTACATATATTTATATAAGTGTAGAGAGTATAAAGTACATATATTTATGAACAAATGTAGGGAGGAAAGTAAAAAGTTACCAGAAAAATAAATACTCAAGTAAAGTACACATACCTAAAAAATGTACTTTAGTCCAGTAATGAAGTACTTTTACTGAGTAACTTTTACCCCTCTCCCCTTCAGGGTGTGGGGTAATTAAATTCCATGGTTTATTTTGTATAAAGATAAAATCTGACAAACTAAATTTCTTGTTTTTTTTAATGTTGTTCTTTTTTTTAACCCTTTGGTGCCTGAATTATGAGAACCTTAGTGGAGACTTCAGTCCATAGTGATTTTATTCTTCTTTAGGGTGAAAAGCAAAAAGTGATTGACATTTTTATATGAACCTATTTCTCCTGGAATGACAAAAATGTTCACTCTGCTGGAAAACATGTGTTTAATTTTTACACTACAGGGTGTCCTGTAGGAGACGATACATTCCATACATTTATGGTATTGAAATGGCACAGTCATATAGAGCTTATTATATAATTAATAATAGTTTATGTCAAGAAATATTTATTTTTCCTATGTGTGAAGACTTATGGGACACCCTGTATTTAAAATTCATCATCAGAATGTGATATACTGTGTGGAAAAAAAAACAACCTAAAAATAAATGAATGAATGAAAAATAAATTAAAAATTCAGCTAATTTCTCATAGTTTAACACATTTTAATACTAGTTATTACTTTATTTATTCCTTCATGGAGATAATATGCAAAAAAAGAAACAAAAAATAGTATTAAGTTCCATTAATAATATGAATATCAGAGTATCAGATGATAAATAACCCACAAAACTCATGAATATACAGAGGAACAGCTGTGGACCTGTATATGCATTAAAGGGTTAAACAAAATTGGGAAAAAAAACCTTAAGCTTTAAATAAAATATCAGACTGTTTTTTCGTAGGTTTTTTTGTGTGAAAAAACAGCTGTTAAGGTTTTGTTTGTTTATCTGTCACCACATAAAATAAACATAATCCACAGCAAAAACATGTGTATTTTATAAAAATAAAACCTATAAATATACTTCAGTGTTCAACAAATAATTTGATAAATGACGTCTGCTCTGAGTTGAAACTATGTATTCATGATTTAATGTCATATGTATTGATTATGTGATGTGTGTTTTCAACCTTACCATGGCTTTATATGATTTAAAGTAATCAATCAGACGGGCTGATGGGTAATTACAGGCTGAAACAATCAATATATTTGGACATCTGGAGCTCCAGAAAATGTATAACCTCATGTGAAACATTGTGACTGTGTGATGTGTGCATTTGTTAGTTTATTTATGTTTTAGGGCTGTCAAATTTAACATAGAAACATGGATTAATCCATTATTATGATTAATCTGATTAAACATTTTAACACAATTAAAGGTAAAAGGTTTTTTTTTCCAAGTTGTTTTGTTGAAACTGTTGAATAAACATGTTAACTGCATATATATTTGTATTTTTTTATATGCTTTGGATATTTTATATTTTTGATGTTTAGAAGAGTTTAGGAAAATGTCTGTTAGTTTTTTTTTTATGATTTTAACACGTTCTAAAGATATTTTTCCTCTGTATTTTTTGTTTCCTTGTGAATTTTTTGGTATTATCTGCGAAATTTGGGGACAATTAAAAAAAAAAAAGAGAGACAGAACACACACTGGGATATGAAGTAGTTCCAGCATACAATACAACATTAACCCCTTAATGCTTACTGTCACAAATATGCAACATACCAAAAAAATCCAATTATTTAATATACTATAGTCAAATTATCTCCACTCAATTAAGCATTTACTTTTTCATACATACACTTATATTTAAATTGAAGTGTCAAGAGGTTAATGTGAAACATACATTAGTCAGGGATTCTGCTCGCACTATGCTAATGCTAGCACTATGCTAATGCATCACTTGGCTCAAACAAATACGTGAAGTGCAGATATAATTTCTTCTGTCCTAAAACAGTATTAAATGGAACAGTTGTTTGCAGTTGTTTTGTTGAAGGGGTTGAATAAACATGTTAATTGCATATATAGTCCTATTTTTGCATATTTTATCACATTTTTGGTGGGGGTGGGGGGGTGGGGTGGTGGTGTCCTGTAATTTAGAAAACTTTAGAATATGTGTCTGATTTTTCATTCTTTTCTTGTGTTACTTTATTTTGTGAGAAATTTTGTAGATTTTATTGTGTTTGTGGGTGGGGGGGCTGGTTGTCTTTTTTAAAATCTGAGTCCAAAAAACCCCCAAAAAACAGAACAGTCAACCAACAGAGCATTAAGGCGAAGCATGTTTTAGTTGGGGATCCTGCTAGCACTAGGCTAATGTGTCACCAAGCTAATGACAAACACACTAAATGCAAATACATACCCTTATATCTTGAATCTATTTGCTCATTGAAAATGATCCACAGCTAATATAGATTAAAAACTTATATTTAATCATGATTAATCAAAATGAATCCAATGCAACCATGTTATTGATGTGATTAAAAATGTTAATCATTTGACAGTTCTAATATGTTTATTAGATTTTTCTGTTTCTGGTTTTCTCAGGGAATCGAGATCACATCAATCGGCTCCAGTAACCACTACGTAACCGGAACCGTCACAGAGGTTAGACTCATCATTCATTTTCCTCCTTGTTATGTTGAGTCAACCCACAAATCACACACTGATAAACCCTGCATGTAGAGCAGTGTGACTCAAACCACCAATCTACATGAATTCCAGAGCAGGTTAACTTCAAATGGGGAAAAAAATGACATAACTGACCTTATTTTAATCCATATTAAATAGTATCATAAAGTAAAGCATCATTAAATATCAGTATCAGACTCTATTGTGTGCTCTGTTGTTATATATTGATGCAGATTATACTTTTATACTCATTCACATCTCCAGCTGGATGATTTCTATCTGTTTTAACCACACGTGTCATGCATTTTTCCACAGACTCTTATCTAAATTCAACTATCAGCATATCTGTAGTTAGGCTGTAAAAAAGGAACTTGTAAAAAATAAACCAAATAAAAGAGGGTTACTTATTTCCTTAAAAAAAGAAAGAAAATAATAAAAATTGTAAAAATAAAATTAAAAAAATGTAATACATTTTGCAGTAGAGGAGTAATTTCAATTTGTTGTATTAATAAAATACTTCAATATTGAGGTAGACTTAAACAGCAATATATATATATATATTTTTTTATTTTTTTTTTTATTTTTTTTTACAGTATTAACCCTCTGGTATCCAGGTGTGCTTTTTGCACTTCATGGTAAAAAAAACAAACAAACAAGCATATTTTTCATATTTTAAATAAAAGGTCATAATTCAAAAGTTATTCATTTTTGCATGATCTTTACAATTCTGGACACTAATTAAAACATGCGCATTGTAAACAAAATAAAATAACCAGACTAGCATGTGCCAAAAACACACTGTTACTTCTATTATAACCACTGTTTTTGATCCATAAGACATGAAGGCATAAATCATACAAACTATCTTTTTTTTTTATGTGTTTTGCATCAAAAATTGTTTACAGCACCTAGAGGCTTCAAATTCAAACTATTTGAACTTGAGCATCCGAAAATACACAAATAAATGAACCAAAGACTAATAAAAGTAGGTTTAGCAAAATGTGAAATAATCTCCATCACTTCTTGTAACAATAATTTGCTTAAACTGGCATTTTTCAAGTTCTAATGTCCACTATGTTCATTCAAGAGCTCAGTTTATGGATAAAAAAATCGCATTTTTTTATTATATGCAAGAAAAAAATTAAATGCAATGACAAATAAAATAATGTACACTTTCCAATTTACACATGCTTATTCAGAAAAACAATCAGAATACTAATAACTGGGTAAACAAAATAAAGTCCATGATAAAGACACGTTTATTCTGGATCTGAACAGCTAATTACCCACATTAAAGTGTCTGGGTCAAAGTGACCCACATTATCTTTGTGTATCAACTCTGCAGACGTTCCATTACACAGATTTTACTCAACAGTTCATGACCCTAGATGAGGAAAAGTCACAACATTTCATGAAGAAAAAGAAACAATAACCAGTACTTTGATCAACACAAAATCTGAAATGGGTCAAACTGACCCTTAACATAATACGAGGGTTAAATAACTACTAATGTAAATCTACAAAGATATATTTTGATTTTCCTGTGCCCAGTTAAAAGAAGGAAAAAGTTAGACTTTAATTAATTTTCCATGAAACCACGAGGTCTGTTAGAGGAGGAAATCCCCTTGGAAGCCTCCTTGAAACTGACATATTATTTTTAGCTTCACTGGGTTGAAACTGATACCAATCTGGAGCCGTGTGTAATAAACAGCTTCTTAAAAACACATTCACTGCTCATCTCAAATATTACAGACTGAGAACATCTGCGTTATTGACACAGTAAAACTAATTTATAATGTATATGTGAGCTTTTCGGCATTAAATAACAGATGTTCATTTGTTCAACTTTTAATGCTTCACTATGTACGTTTCATATGTGCTTATTTCCATCTGTTTTGTACCACAGAGACAGTTGTGAGTTGATGTTGGGTAATTCCATCTCTAATCTAATCTATTAACTCATTGCCTAAATACATGACATGAGAACTGGGATAATTCTGCTGTAAAGCTTTTATTCTTACTCCTGACTCGTTCGTTTCCCCTTTTCTGCTCCTCTACAGCAGCAACAACCACAACACTTGCTACTGTTAGCCAAGAAATTAAGTTAGCTAACATCAAGAAACAGCATTAGGAAGGTCAAAGACTTCAACACAAACTCCATGATGTATGTAATTAAGCATCTGGTGTCGTTTTCTGTTAAATTTGCCTGTTCTGCTCGTGTTCTCTACTTTTCCCTACCATTAAAAACAGCTATATATAGCATATACAGTCAGAGAAAAACAAACACCAAGTCCACCTTAGCCCTTTGATGCATGAATTATGACAACCTTAGTCAAGACTTTTTTCTTGCATGTTTTTCATCCTCTTTAGGCATGATTGATTGATGCATTATTACAGACTCAAGGTCCATTTCATCCTCAAAACACACAACATACAGGTAAAAATAGGACATATAACATCCAGGTAAAAATAGGACATATAACATCCAGGTAAAAATAGGACATATAACATCCAGGTAAAAATAAGACATATAACATACAGGTAAAACAGTACTGAAAAAAAGGTTTAAATGTTTCTTTTAATTAACCTATTTATACCCCTTAATGCCTACATATATTTTCCTATCTTTCAACAATAGTACTTATCACCACTGTTACTGGAGTTATGCCCATTTAAAATTATATGACCTTTCAAGGTCAAAAGTCATGATGTCATTTTGAGCCCATCCCAGGTTGTCTATCTGTCAGTAATAGTAACCAGCTCTTGATCTCCACTCTTTTTTTTATAGCCCATTTGAGTTTCTTTAGGTATTGACCCAGTGATCCCTGACCTCTTGGGTCAACAATAGATCAAAATCTAAACACACAATATGCACAATATAAAAACCAGCATTTTGTTGCTCATTGGAAGTCTGTAAGACCAAAAGTTCACAAGTCATATCCAAAGTTACATTTTTACCTTTATTGTGACCTTGACCTTTGACCTAGAGTCTTCAAATTTGGCATTTAAAGTTCTGATGTCAACAGTGAGAGCAAAAAGAAGCTATATGTAAAACTGAGTACACAGGAATGAAAAGGAAATTCCTCACAGCTGACATGACAGTTACAAAAACACAAAATACTTAGTAATAGGCAGAATAATGCTATAATTACACTTACTTCTCTTAACACATTTGAAGTTGCTTTTATTTGTTCAGGTTATTCACATTTTTAGGGAAATGGATAGTCTTTTAATATAAAGATTTTCATGTAATTTTACTGCTTTTAACACTAAAACAAAGATACCATCTACAGTTTTCATTATTTATAGGTAATTATGATCATATTTTACTAATGTGACCAGTTGGGATCTAATTATTCTGTATGTAGAACCTAAATTACATTTATTTTACACCATTAATATCTTCATTGTTGTTCATCCTGTTGGCCAGATGGGACCCTTTGACAAGCCGGATTTGGCCCCTGGGCCTTATATTTGACACCTGTTGTCTGTACAACAACCTTTCAAATGCTGCTAATTAACCAAGACAGATATTCCACACACTAATAAAATAATGACTTAGCCTAACTGCGCTAGAACCCCTAGTGGCAGCAGATCTAATGTGCTGCTGGAGTAGTCTAGTTACGCTTAATGTAACTTTTGACTAGATTTCCCTGAAACTGGCCAACGAAACGCGGTGAAGTATAGAGTCAGAGGGCGGGTGTAATAAAGTGATGCTGCAACGATTCGGAGAGAAACAACCAAAAACAACCATAGAAGAAGAACAACAGCTGCCGATTTCCTTTTACCAAAGATGAGTGAAGAATGTGAGAAAACCTCAGAAATCTTTAAATTATTTTTACAGAAACGACAACAGTCATGAAGCTCCATAATCCACCATTTTGTTTAGTCATTTGTAACTTCCTCTGGACTCCTCTGTGAACATCCACACGTCTAACTACGCCATCCTAAAGATTACATTGATTGGTTGTAGTACCGTCCTATTGCAAACAACCTTCTAGCCCCGCCTCCCCAGACTATGAAGCACCACTAGACCTATACATGTAATGAATAGGGATAGTATGGCTAGGCTAACAATGACTGACAACAATAAAGATATTTATAATATTTTTAAACGCCATTTAATGACTTTTCCTAAACAGATACATTCTCCTGTGGGGAAATGAAAGCCTACTGTTAAAGATACTCCAGAACGTTTAGAGGAAACTCTAGTTGAGTGAGATGGGGAGGTTTAAAATCAACAAGGGAGTGATGAGAGGATGGAGGAGTGTTTATTAGTCAGAATGAGGAGGGATTGTAAAAACCCAGTGCCAAAGCAGCTCCCCTGTGGGACGCAAAAGATGTTATTTTTCCATTATGTCAACCACAAAGTAGTCTGCCCTCCCCTGCTACTGCTGTTATAGGACTGGAGTAGACTGTTAATAAGACTACAGACAGAACAGACTGTTAATAAGACTACAGACAGAACAGACGTAATAAGACTAGACAGAACAGACTGTCAATAAGACTACAGACAGAACAGGCTGTTAATAAGACTACAGACATAACAGACTGTTAATAAGACTACAGACATAACAGACTGTTAATAAGACTACAGACATAACAGGCTGTTAATAAGACTACAGACAGAACAAACTTAATAAGACTAGACAGAACAGACTGTCAATAAGACTACAGACAGAACAGGCTGTTAATAAGACTACAGACATAACAGGCTGTTAATAAGACTACAGACATAACAGGCTGTTAATAAGACTACAGACATAACAGACTGTTAATAAGACTACAGACATAACAGACTGTTAATAAGACTACAGACATAACAGACTGTTAATAAGACTACAGACATAACAGGCTGTTAATAAGACTATAGACATAACAGGCTGTTAATAAGACTACAGACATAACAGACTGTTAATAAGACTACAGACAGAACAGGCTGTTAATAAGACAACAGACAGAACAAACTTAATAAGACTACAGACAGAACAAACTTAATAAGACTAGACAGAACAGACTGTTAATAAGACTACAGACAGAACAGACTGTTAATAAGACTACAGACAGAACAGACTGTTAATAAGACTACAGACATAACAGGCTGTTAATAAGACTACAGACATAACAGACTGTTAATAAGACTAGACATAACAGACTGTTAATAAGACTACAGACATAACAGACTGTTAATAAGACTACAGACAGAACAAACTTAATAAGACTACAATCAGAACAGACGTAATAAGACTAGACAGAACAGACTGTTAATAAGACTACAGACAGAACAGACTGTTAATAAGACTACAGACATAACAGGCTGTTAATAAGACTACAGACAGAACAAACTTAATAAGACTACAATCAGAACAGACGTAATAAGACTAGACAGAACAGACTGTTAATAGGACTACAGACAGAACAGACTGTTAATAAGACTACAGACATAACAGGCTGTTAATAAGACTACAGACATAACAGACTGTTAATAAGACTAGACATAACAGACTGTTAATAAGACTACAGACATAACAGACTGTTAATAAGACTACAGACAGAACAAACTTAATAAGACTACAATCAGAACAGACGTAATAAGACTAGACAGAACAGACTGTTAATAAGACTACAGACAGAACAGACTGTTAATAAGACTACAGACATAACAGGCTGTTAATAAGACTACAGACATAACAGGCTGTTAATAAGACTACAGACATAACAGGCTGTTAATAAGACTACAGACATAACAGACTGTTAATAAGACTACAGACAGAACAGACTGTTAAGACTACAGACAGAACAGACTGTTAAGACTACAGACAGAACAGGCTGTTAATAAGACAACAGACAGAACAAACTTAATAAGACTACAGACAGAACAAACTTAATAAGACTAGACAGAACAGACTGTTAATAAGACTACAGACAGAACAGACTGTTAATAAGACTACAGACAGAACAAACTTAATAAGACTACAGACAAAACAAACTTAATAAGACTAGACAGAACACTGTTAATAAGACTACATACAGAACAGAATGTTAATACAACTACTGAAAAAGTCAATATTATGAGATAATAAATATGTAATTATGATAAAAGTAGTTAACATTATTCAATAAAATGTAAAAATCATGAGATAGAAAGGTAGAATACTGAGATAAAGAGGCACAATATTGAGATAAAACATCACAATTATCAGACAAAAAGTGACAATTATGAGATAACAGTCATAATTATAAGATAAAAAGTCACAATTATGTTACAAAACGTCACTGATGTTCCCTCTGAAGTGACTCAGTTTTCGGTCCGTCACATCTGTTTAGTTTGAAAAAGTAACGAGTCTGTTGTGAAAATGTCAGGAGTATAAAGTACAGATATTTATGAACAAATCTAGGGAGGAAAAGTAAAAAGTTGCCAGAAAAAGAAATACTCAAGTAAAATACAGATGCCTAAAAATACATTTACTTAAGTACAGTAACCAGTAATTGTATTTAATTACTTCCCACCTCTGTCCTTGGAAGCACATGACAAAAATCTTCTGAAGTAATTTTTATATTTTTGCTTTCCAAGAATGATGGCGCCTCAGGTTATTAGCTACAATCAATCACTGTTGCCACACACATTTTTTTTGCTTTTTATTCATTTTGGTTATTCCAAGTTAGGTTTGCACAGATATTTGTTTATTTTATTTTCAGACATTGACTACTTTTAAGTCCGTTTTTATGAGTTTTAGGGGCTGAAGATAGAATATAGGAGTTTTAAAATGATTCACCACATTTTTCCATTAAAGGTGCAAAATTATTCCAAATATAGAAGCTGTTTGTCTAGTTTAACGTGAACCATTAACAGAGAAACTAATCTGATTTGGTCATGATTGTTCATTATAGTTATGAAATGAATTAAAACTGGGGATTTAGTTATTTTATCCATAGGGAGAATAATGTGAATTGCATTTTTCTTTACATTCTTTGCAGCCTTTAACTGATATCAACTTAAAGATCTTGAGCGGTGATGAAGTGATCCAAGTAAATGATCAGATAGTGGTAAGTGTTTACATTACACAACTCATTTGCAAAAGATTATATTTACTGTGAAATGCAAACAGTTGATGTACAAGTTATAATTGGAAGCTCAGATGTGGTGCATATTTCATACTTGTTAAAGTGTTTGAGTGTTTAACCCCTCAACGCCTACTGTTGCAGAAATGCAACATACCAAAAAAATAAATAAATAAAAAAAATCTATCTATTGTATGTGCTATAGTCAAATTAATTATCTCCACTTAATTCAGCATTTACATTTTTATATATGTACTTACATTTAAGTTCAGACATTAAGTGGTTGAAGATTGTGATTGTGTGTTTTTGTAACAGGTAGGATGGAGCAGAGCTAATTTAGTGAAGAAGTTACGTGAAAACCCGAATGGAGTGACTCTGATTCTGAAGAAAGTCCCCGGATCAGGACGGCGCCACAAAAGAGACTCAGTCCAGGTTTGTATTTTAGAGTTCAGGATGGATAAACGTTCCAAAATTTTGATAAAATGGCAATGAAAAGGGCGAATGTTACTGTTTAAACAACTGGTTCTTAGGACAGATCACCATGGTAACCTCAACTCTGTGTCTAGTTCAGTAACAGACCGCCATGGCAGTACATTATTTTGTTGTACATCCCTAAAATGAGTCCAGGTGTTCCAACACTAAAATATTAGTTCCAGCTGATACGTGTTCTAACCTGAAAAAAAAAAAAAAAGACAACCAGGAGTGATCCCATGCCCCCCCACCCCATCCCAAGCCTTTACCCCCTAACCCTAACACCCCCCCAGTTTGGGAAACACTGTTAAGTCAACATTCACAGTCATGGTTCAGGGTTAGAAGTGAGATGAACTAATGAAATTCTGTCAAAGCCCAGTGTACATGTGGTTTTGGATGTTGGTGTTTTTGGGCCCAGTTTGGCAGAAGCAGCCGTCTGTGGAACGTGTCTGCACTTGTACATTCTGTGGTTGACATTAACTCATCCTCACATGCTTCCTGACATTGCCACTGGCTCTGTGGCGTCTCTACTACTGGGAAAGTAAAGCACTTCGAAGAAGGTTTAAACAACTTTGAACGGACACTGGCACCAGCGAGCACCAGGTCTGCATTAATGGAAGAAGCAAGGGAAGGGTGTGTGTGTGTGTGTGTGTGTGGGGGGGGGTGGTTTGGGTTAGCGCCCGTTTCATGTTAGGGATGCGTTTCCATAAACACTCTAAGTGGTCACCATGCCAACTGCTGTTTGTCTTAGGGCGACTGTACGTTCCAAATGACACAGTGTAAGAGGGCTGGAGCTGTGTTTCACCCCCATGTGACCATTACCATGTTAATCTGAAATCTTTTTGCTGCCGTAGGGTGAGAAAATACACACAAGAAGACCTGAATCAGCTGTGCACAGACACTGCTTTCATCTGATGCACTGTTTCTGTCCACATACCCAGTGTGTGTGTGTGTGTTTGTGTGTCTGGGTTGTTTTCTCACCTCCAAAACCACATAAAAAGTTGATAGAGACCCGAGGAGAAGGCCGCCATTACAATCCACATGACATCTGCCTCCTTACCCTCCTGCTAACCCCTGAATACACACACACACAAACATGCACTGGTTTCCATGCCTTATGAGGACCAAGATTAGAATCATCACTTGTACAGTAGGTGAAGTAGCTATTGAGTAGGCAAAGTAAATATCTTTTTTTTTTTACGAATTTATATATAAATATCAAAAAAATAATCATATTAAAGTAGTTTAAAAAAAACATTTTTAAATGTAAAAAATATATTTCAAAAAATGAATAAAATAAAAAAAATAAGAAAAAAAACACATCTTTAAACTTTTGAAAAATACATATTTCACAATGCACCCGTTTCCCTCATGCAAGTATATGTGTTTACAGGGGACATCGTTCTCATACTTCACACAAATTTATATTCTACTATTTTACCTACATTTAGATTTAATCCTTGTGGGGACCTGAATTTTGGTCCCCATGGTGTCAGAGGCCGCCATGGGATGACTGTGTAAACAGATCAATGTCCCCATAAAAATAGGAATACAAGCACATTCTGGTTTCCATGTTTCATGAGGACCACGTTTATAATCATCCCTTGTGGGGACCAACCTTTGTAGAGGTTCTAGGCAAAGTATTCATTGGGTAGTAGAATGTAAACAAACCTTAAATAAAAATTTATGTTTTTGTTTGCACCTGGTTCACTCATGCTTTATGGGGACATCCGCAATCAAACAAGTTAATGTGTAGGGGACAACATTTGCATATTTCACACAGTTATATTTTACTAGTGGGAACGTACATTTACATTTACCCTTGTGGGGAACTAAATTTGGGTCCCCATGGTGCTGTGACTGTGTAAACAAACCAATGTCCCCATACAGATAGGAATACAAGCATAGAAACACACACACTCTATTCATGTGTTTATTTGTGCTGATTTTTTTTTCTAGACGGAGGAAGCTGAGAAAGAGGAGGAGACAGAGCAAGCAAGGTCAGAGGAGGAAGACGAGGAAGAGGAAGAGGAGGAGGAAGAGGAAAGAGAGGAGGAACAGAATCAGAGGCATTCTATATTTGAGAGGGTGGCAGCATCTGTCCGGTCCTTGTCTTTTAGGTGAGAACATGTTGTAAATCACTGCAATGTCACTGTAACAACCTGAAGCAATGTTGAGTAAAAACACTGTCAATCTATAAAACACTATATGAATGAATTTAGTGTAGTTGTGTCCTGTCCCACTGGTTTAACCCTTTAACTCCTGAGACTTTAGCAGTTCCACAGTAAAAAAAAAGAATAAATTAAGCAACAAAAAGAACAGAAACAGCCAAAGTGATCAATAAAAATGAACAAAAACTGAATAAACCAACAAAATAATAAGTAACATGAACAGTAAATTTAGCTCTATATTAAGTACATTTACCTTAATAGTGGGTAAATTTACTTCTATATAAATTGCATTAACCTCCATATCGAGTACATTTAGCTCTATATTGAGTAAATTTACCTTTATATCAAGTATATTTACCTTTATATTGAGTACATTTACTTCTGTATTGAGTAAATTTACCTCCATATGGAGTACATTTACCTCTGTATTGAGTACATTTACTTCTATATCGAGTATATACCTTTATATTGAGTACATTTACTTCTATATCGAGTATATACCTTTATATTGAGTACATTTACTTCTATATCGAGTATATACCTTTATATTGAGTACATTTACTTCTATATCGAGTATATACCTTTATATTGAGTACATTTACTTCTATATCAAGTATATTTACCTTTATATAGAGTACATTTACCTCTATATTTAATTAGGAGAGTTCTGGCCAAAGAGTAATTTTTTTTTTTTTTTCGAGGACCAAATGTTATCTTTGTAGAGTAATGTTTTCTTCCATTTGAGTACATTTTACTCAGACAGATTTGCTGTGTGACAGTTATGCAGCAATAACTGTCGTCTGCAATCAATCTTTGTCAAGATCTTTTACTTGATGATGGGAAAGACAGACCGCTGTGGAAAGTTTTCATCCGCAGATCCTAAAGACTCTCAGTGTGGTTCAGATGCGGATCTGCATGTGTCATGTGACAATCTAAGCCTGATGAATCCTGGTATTGTCCAGTCTTTATACGCTCCATCAAACTGATAGTTGCATTGGTTAAAGTTAAAGAACTTGTTTCCAGCTGAACCATGTTCAAAACTACATTAATTATCTAGTGGTTTAATCAGATTTATTCAGAACAGTCAAGAGGATAAGACACAAAATACAGTTTTTTAAAGAAAATAAAAGGGTGGGTGGGTAGGTAGGTAGGTAGGTAGGTAGGTAGGTAGGTAGATAGGTAGATAGGTAGATAGGTAGATAGGTAGATAGGTAGATAGATAGATAGATAGATAGATAGATAGATAGATAGATAGATAGATAGATAGATAGATAGATAGATAGATAGATAGATAGATAGATAGATGAGTAAAAGGATTTATAGTTCTGTTTGTTTTTAATATGTGTGTACATAATTCTGGCTTAGTGAACTATCAAGGATTTACTCAATAGACCTGAACCTCCAATGAACCCTGTTGACCTCCATAATCTGCCAGGACCTGGGTGAGATGAGGTCTCTGCAAATACCGTAAAATGTGCTGGACACACCTGCAGCCCACAGCTGACTGGAAATGAGAGGAAAAACAAGAGAGGAATAGACGGTGGAATCGATGAGGCAGTCGTGTTGAGATGAAGACAGACAGAGACAAGACAGGAAGAAGAAAAATGTGAAAGAGGGGAGGGATAAGAGTGATGGAGATGAAAAAGAAGATAGTGTTAGCTGACGGAGAGCAGGCGTATGCAGACAAATGGAAGGAGTGGGCGGGAACGGCGCATTAAGGCTGTAAATAATTCTGTCACACCGGGTAAAAACAAGTCCAAAGTTTAAACAGCTGCTGAATACAGCCATACATCATCCACTAAAAGATATGCATGTTTTAAAGCTGATAGTGCTGTTTATATGTGAACTCATGCACCTCACACTGGGCCTGTTTACATGAGTTTTTAATTCAAAATAAAGCTTACTGCATGTTCCGTACTATAAGGTACACTGAAAGGACTTTAATTTTCTCCAAAACACAGTGCGCCTTATACTCCAGGACACCTTATATATGGATTAATTCTGGTTGTACTTGGTGACTTGGAATTTAAATTTTTTATCTCATGAATTTGGACTTTTTAATCTTATAATTTATACTTTTTATCTCATAATGTTGACTTTATTTCATCATTTCAGCTTTTTATCTCATAATTTTAGGTTTTCATGTCATGATTTTTACTTTTTTCCTCAGAATTTTGTTTTTTTTTATCTCATGATTTTGACTTCGCTGAATGCACCTTATAGTCTAGTGCACCTTATGTATGGAAAAAAAAACATTCACCGACCTTATAGTCATGCGCGCCTTATAGTGTAGAAAATATGATAATTAAGATGACCATGTAAACACATAATTCCAGTTGAAAATAACCATTTCCAATTGAACTCAGTTTAGAAGGCGTCACCACTGACACAACAGGTTAAAGGGTTAAAAAATATTGGTTCTGGATTAGGGTCGTTCAGGGATATATAGCTGTAGCTGTTGCTTTGGTGAATTTTATTGTTTTTCTTCTGCTCAAAACAAATTAATAGCCTTTTTTTTACTGCAGCTGTGACAGAAGTAACAAATCTTTCTATATATTTTTTTATTATTCCAGGAAAGCCATTCACGGTCCAGAGGTACGACAGCAGCCTATTGGACAGGAGGAGTCTGAGCTGCCCTCTGATAAGGAGCTGGAGGGGGGGCTGAGTCTCACTGCCTATCCACACCAACAGGGGGGGCTCTCACCTCTGTCAGCTTCAGGTGAGGAAGAAACTTTAGAGTCTGCACCCTGGGGCGATCAACAGACAGAGAAATACACTGAATGGTAAAACATTGAATTAAGTTAAATATTCTTCTTCAATTTTTACTTTTATCTCCTAATTTTGACTTTTTTATGGTCACACATAAAACAATCTAGTTGAGTGAACCAAATTGAATGGCATAGGGTTAGGGTTTTAATTGAATTCACTCAACTAGATGTTTTTATGGTGACCTATTGAAGAATATTTAAGGTGATTCAATGTTTAACTTTTTTCAGTGTACAGTAGACATCAGCTTATAGACACACGACATGACACTGCCTCCATAGGTTTGTACTGTAGGTGCTAAGCATGATGGGTAATCACTACATCTGCCTCTCTACTCAGCCTGGGTTAACCCTTTAAAACAAAAACCTTTAAGAAAAAAAAATTACAAAGAATAAAATAAGATGAACAAAAACAGCCAAAATGATCAAAAATTATCAAAAATTAATAGTAACTCAAAATAAAAAGGGGCATGAACAAAGTAACATACAAACAGAACAAACTGAAGAAAAATAATAAAATGACAAACAAAATGTAAGAAAATAAGCAACAAAATGAACAAAAAGTAATACATACTTACAAAACAATAAATAACATGGAAGATTTTGCAAAAAAATAAAGGAAAAATGACGAGGGTTGTAATTTGATCAGAGTAGTTTTAGTTTTGTCTTTTGTCCTAACTCAGCTGATTTTGACACCTGTTCCTTGAACAAAACTCAGTAAAAACACGGAAAAAAATGGAAGGAAAACATTTGCATTTTTCTGAATACAGTGGTACTTCTACTTACTAAAATAATTAGTTCCAGAAGTGTTGTCGCAACGTGAATCTCTTGTAAACAGTTGCATTTTACATGTAAAATGCCCCCAATACTACCCCTCAAACCCTTTAAAATTTATAGAAAATTGCAGATTTTGTATGAAATATGTGTTAAAAGAAAATAGATTCGATTTTAGCTCGTACAGGCGAACACCAGCTCTGGTTAGTGTAGATACAAACACCACCACACTGGGTTTTACCTGTTGAGAGCATGGATTCTGTCTGACCTGAATATTGTTAGCTTGTCCAGGCTAATGTCAGTGTCCAGAAGACAAGAGTTGAGACACGTCTGGGTGAGAATGAGGATGCAGCAGTCTGGTGGATGATGTTTGGTGTTTAAATCTATCTTCAGGTAGTCCAGTTTGTTTTCCACTGCGCGTAGGTTGGCGAACAGGACTGATGGAAGCGGTGGTCAGAACAGGTTAGCTCTTAGCTTTAGCGGTAAATCCACCGTGACAGCCGCGCTCCTACTTCCTCTGGCGCCGCCTCCAGAGACATGGACAAAACTCTGTAAAAACACGGGAAAAAAAATGAAGGAAAACATTTGCATTTTTCTGAATACAGTGGTACCTCTACTTACTAAAATAATTCCGATGTCTCCGGAGGCGTCCTCTGTGTGTGTGTATGGGGGGAGGGGCGCTGTACGACGCTGAACAGTTTCTGTAGAACAGTCTGTGTCTCCGGGCTTGTGGAGTCCAAGTTTTTAACAATCTGTTGCTAGTATCCCGGTCATATACTCTTCTTGCACCGTTCGGCTGAACTGTTGATATTAGGAGCGCTGCTCGAGGTGGAGCATTGACCGCTAAAGTGTCTGTGTTACCGGGAGCCACAAGAGTCGGTAACGCACGAGGCGCCGCTCCGCTATGAAAGAGGGTCAAAGGGTAACGAAAAGCATGATGGGTAGCTTCCTGTCCTCCTTCTTCTTGGATTTTTTAAATGTGCATTACTGCCACCTATTGTTCTGGAGTGTGAATCAGGATGACTCTTCTTATCTCATCTCAACTAAAAAAACAAACTCTTATCCATATCTACCTTCTGTGAACATGTCTAATAATGATCCAACTCATATTATTTTAATTAGTTTAGTTGGGTTGCTCCCTCACAGCCAATGGGATGCTAGGTGTTAGCCTGTTTATTTAATTATTTGTTTACCTACCTTGCTTCTTTCTCTTCCCTCCCTGCTATTATATTTTTACATTATACACGATATTTTATGTGAAGACTAAAGATGTTTAACCTGGATACACTTCTCTAAGGCAGTCACGTCTTAGTTATGTGATGTTTGTGTCGTTGGTTGTCTATCCAGGACTACAGATGGAAATTAGCTTCTCTGTTAAATCTGGTGCATGCATTTTGTTTCTTGTGACTAATGCCAATACACACTGTCCTGTATTAAATAACTAAATGAAATTAAACGTACAGTACATATGTGATGTATTTACATAATTACATAATTACCTATAGTAATGTACTGTATTTAAATCTCAGGGTTTCAAGTTTCCTTTCGTAAATTCAATTTTATTTTGTATTCAGAGACAAAAAATTGAGGTCAAGGTTTTTCATAACTTGGATTTTAGCTGGGTCTTTCGTAAATAGAGGTACCACTGTATTTAAACTAAACTATCCATTCAGAATGTTTCAGGGGTTAAAGGGTTAATGTGGACTCATCAGACCACATGACCTTTTTTCACTCAAACACAGTATTTATGTTCTCTATCAAACTGATGAAGCTTTTTATTTCAGAGTTAAAGACAGTTCACATCTGAAGTGATTCATGGATTTCAGCTCCAACACTATTTACTTTGTGAGTTTGTTTTTTTTTTGTTCCGGTTTCATCTCATGAGGCCAAACAAATGCTCCAGTCATGAAAGCATTCATTGTAGACATATTGAAATATTTTTTTTTACTTTTCCATTCCTCATTCTGTACAGATGTGGGAAAAAAAATATATTACTTGTTTTCTTCATTTTCTTGTTCATTTTAATGCCTGGTACAAAGAGAGGTGTATTTATTTGTACAAATATAACTACAAAAATAGCTCATAGTTTAATTCTGTATAGGTCTTGTTTTATTTAATATTGTTTGTGAATGGGTTGAAGTGAGGACAAATATGAAGTCTGGAAGGACAAGGGTGTGGGTGTGAAATGATGGAATGGGCCTGATGATGGATTTTTGTTTTTCAACTCCTTTGGCAAAGTTCTAAAAAAGGGAAAAAAAGGAAGGGAAGGCAAAAAAAGGAGAGAAAGAAAAAAAGATGCCTTATTTTAAATTATTTAGAAATATTGACTTCAGACGGTAGATATTTTATTTTTTCTCGCTCTGTTAATACAATTAATGCTTGATGCTTTGCACATTTAATTTAATGTATATCAGACAAAAAGGACAAAGAAAATAAGCTTTCGCTTCTAGCCTGTTTTCCTTTTTTTTGTCATGTGTGTGTTTATTTGATTTGCGCACAAGCCTGATCGTTTATTTATTTTTATTGCTCAATTCAAGCAAACACTATCTGATATATATATATATATATATATATATATATATATATATATATATATATATATATATATATATATATATATATATATATATATATATATATATATATATATATAAAATTATTTGTACTTTTAAAAAATGCTTACTTGATTTTTTTAGTGCTTTTATTCATTCAGGGTTTCCTTTTTGGTCTGTTTTAGTCACATGATACACACAGGAGTTAGGACTGGATTACATAACCATTGTTTTTGATGACTTTTGATGATCTAAATCTTATTTTCCTGTCACTGTATTTTACTTGTCTCAGTAGAACAGGCTATATTCCTTTATAAAGACCCAGTTGTGGACACAATACATCAAGAAACTAAAATTAACATGAGAATAAAGGCATTAATAATGAATACGTAACTCCCATACTCTTTGAACAAAAAAATGCAGCTCACATCCTGCTTTGAGCTCTTTCTATATTCACTCACCTTGTGGCTATGAATTCATCAAAAATATGAGAACAAATTTTGAAAATATGAAAAGGAGTGGTATCTCCAGGCCACAGATTAATCAAAATGAGATGATAAAAGTATGCCTGTGTTGCCTCCTGGTTCCTGGTGCCACTCCAAAGCTCTGTCCTTATCTTAAAGCAATTTAGTTTTTAGTAAAATGTCAGGATCAAACATAATATATGGAAGAAAATCGCTTTTATAATTCATCGAACCACAAACACACATGCTATTTAAATGTTAACCCTTTAATGACTACTATTGTGACAATTCCATTAAAATTTTTTTGTAGAGCCCCAAATCAGAACAGGTAACTCTCATAGGGTTTAAGACAGTTGGTTTGAAAAAAACAAACAATGAAATACACAGATGAAATAAACACATAATGTCGCAGGCCCCGCCCCCCGTCCTTAGACCCTCCTCCTCAGCATCAAAACTGAGGAGATAAAAGAAAAAGAGAAACCAGAGGAGAACCATAGTGAAGGACAGACACACTCAAATGGACGGACGGACTATCGATGAACGTCCATTTGCAGATGAAGAGGAGACTGGATGTCTTTATGTCGTTTGCGCAGTACAAAAAAACATATCAGAAAATGTTTTTTATCAGGAAGAATCTAACTTTCAATATAAGCAAATTAATGATCATTATTATATCTTATAAATGTTTAAAACAGTAGACAGTAAAGGCTATCTACAGTAATCTAATCTAATTTCCTGGGTGTCAAGAGGTTCAAATGGTTCATTTCTGACCCCAACACAAGAGGAAGGTGAAGTTATGTTAATACATTTAAATCTACATTTGACTGAACCGGCTTTACAACCTTGAGTTTTAACACCAAGTTGAAATTTCAGAACTTGATGTTAAATGGAAGTAAATTACAGAAAGAACTTATGATAATGATAAATTAAACTTGTGATTTATTCCAGATTAACTCCCTGGGAGTGAATTATTTGGGTGCTTAACTGTGTTTCCTCAGGTGATTTTGAGAGATTTGGAGGTTCAAAGCTCTCTCCCAGAGACCGTTCTCCATCTGGATCATTCAGAGGTTCTTCACAGAGCGTCAACCAGGAAACAGCCAGTGTCAGTTCCTGCCCTGAAATGGTCGGACACACGGTAAGAAACAAAATATGATCTACAAAAAAATTATAATTTCATGTGATAAACAATCTACTTATGGTCAAATTAAACTATTTTCTGTCTTTTTCAGGGAACTACAGAAACAAAGAAGAGCTCCACTAAAGGTAAACTTCATCGTCCTGTACCAGACGTACTTTAACTTATATTTATCAACGTCATATGTATTAAATCAACCTAAATGTGAACAGTTCTGGTATAAGATCTGGATCAAAAATAAAAAAAAACAAAAAACAAAACATGCCCATATCTACATCCATTAACCCATAAAGAGCTAAACATCCACAAAAGCATCTAAATGTTTCATAACTTCTGAACCACGACAAGACAATAATTGGTGTTAAATACAGTTATTCATCTTTTCATGGTCATCAAATAATCGCACATTGTTTTCTCTTCAGAAACTTCAGTTTGCTCCTATTATTCACAGTGTCTTAAAGGATGTAAAAAATTTATAACATAACTTTACTTTTTTTTGCTCTAAAACATAGAGGAAAGTTTGGAGTTGATATTATTTTTATATTATGTTATTTCACTGGTCCGGCCTTCTGCAGATCAAAATTTGCTTAAAGGTTTTGTGACATGTTGTTTTCATAGCATTCAAAGTCTTTGACAATGAATTTAAAACGTGTTTCAAAAGTATTCAACCAAAAAACCCCACTCCATAATATTCATTTTTGTGGATTTCTGTGGTCTGAATCCAAGTACTATGCCTGCAACACATGAACACCTCATCAGACCACTTGGGGCGCTTCGCCTGTCAGTCATGTACTCGGCTCCACCCCCAAACTGCTGCGGCCAGCCCCCCCTCCTTACTGCTGTACAGTATAAGAAATACTGTATCATATGCTGCCTAATAAAGAATGATACCAAGTATAAATAATGATAAACCAACACTTTAAAACCAAATGTTAACTCATCCTGTGTGTTACTTTATTTTTAATTCATAGTTTTGTTTTTAATTCATAGTTTCGTCGGATCGTTGGGGGGAAGGGGGGGGGGGGGGTCTGCCGTCTCACCGCGACATTAAAAGTGTATTTATTATTTGTATTTTGTCACAACAGTTTGATATTCTAACAAACCAAGACTTTAAAACCAGATGTTAACTCATCCTGTCGTGTTACTTTATTTTTAATTCATAGTTTCGTCGGATCGTTGGGGGGAAGGGGGGGTCTGCCGTCTCACCGCGACATTAAAAGTGTATTTATTATTTGTATTTTGTCACAACAGTTTGATATTCTAACAAACCAAGACTTTAAAACCAGATGTTAACTCATCATGTCTTGTTAATTTGTTATTATAAGTTTTTAATTCATAGTTTCGTCGAAAATGACCGGAACAAGTCTGGACTCTCTTGGGTAAATAAGCAGGAACGTTACCTTGGTAGATAAAAGCCAGCCACTGGGAACGTAGTTCTTCAGGGGAGCTTGGTAGGTCAAATAGTGATTGTTGCTGATCTACACAGCCAACAACATGAGGTGTGATTTAGGAGCCATTACGACACGAGTAAACCGTTCAGCGATGAAAAGGTTGTAAGAGCAGGAGCGCATGTGAACACCGTTTCTATAGTAACGTTGGTGGGGGCGGGGCTAAGCACAGTGGACGGGCAGAAGAGAAGGGGGGGGGGAGTCTCCTTATTGCTCTCCCGCGTGTGACGTCGAACGCGGGAGACAAATCACAGAGAGCGTTTCATGCTCAGGCCTCCAAGAGCCCCAGACCATAGGAAAACCACTGAACAGTCTAGATTCATGTTTTTTTGGTGTAAATGAGGCCAGACGACCCATATAGTAACATGAAAATATCAAAAATGAGTTTTGGACGTCACAATACCTTTAATGTGGCCCCTGAACTAAAATGAAGTTTGACACCCCTGGTTAAGATTTAAAAAAAAACCTGCTCTTGTTTCATTAAATCAAATTATTGGAAAAGTTTTGCTCCATATTTTTCATTTTTATTTTTACTTTCACATCCATTCAGGGATGACAACGGCTCTGAGTCGGCGTCGAGTGTCGTGTCGGGAGTTGGGTCGACCAGACTGTGATGGCTGGTTGTGGAAAAAGAGGAAAGAAAGCAGCGTGTTCATCACCCAGAAGTGGCAGCGCTTCTGGTTCATCCTGAAAGGACCGGCACTGTACTGGTACACCAGCCAACAGGTGGGCTGACATACTGACACACAAGGTTCCTTTTAAAGCTGGAAAAAGGATGGAATTTTAAAACATTTTCCACAACTTGAGAAGTCTGGAAGTTTGTGTTCAAGTCTTAATCCCTTGGTTAACTCTCAATTATGATTTTTTTTTCACATTTTTTCTAAATTTTCTGCCCATATGCACAAAACTGAGTACCATTAACTGATCAAACACATTATTTTCACAGTAACTCACTTTTAAAGGCTATATGTTTGGATACCTTGAAACTTTTGATTTTTTTCCATGGTTAAATAAGTATTTCATTCATGGCAAAAAAAAAGCATATTTGCTTTTTACATTATTACAATTAATAAATTGCACTTTTTTTTTTACTTTTACTTCAGTAGGAGTTGAATCAATACTTTTACCCGAGTATTTTTTCACCCAAGTAGCTGTCCTATTGAGTACATGAAGCAGTCGTACTCTTGCTTTGTGTTTTATTATGACCACACGCCGTTTATTTGTCTGGTGTTGCAGCAGCACATACACACACATATATCGGTCCAGAGGATTGCGAGGTGATTTTGTTCGAATTATTTTTTATATGTATATATATACACATTAAATATATAGTAACGGTACCTGGTTCACAAAAATACATTGAGTCAGTCCCCGTTGCAGCAGCACACACACACACACACACACACACACACACACACACACACACACACACACACATATATATATATCGGTCTGAAAATAAAACGAGGGAAAAACCAGTTAGCTAACACAAAAGAAAACTAAGTCAACTTTTTATGAAAAAAAACGAAACATGCTTAATTGTTATGAAACCAAATTGTTACCAAATCATGAATTACAATATTTAACATTAAAAATTGAAGTGTAATATCAGGAAAACAGCGGAGCTCGTGGTGTTCATACATACCCAGACGACGGTGAGGTGCTACCGTTGCTATCCTCTGGGTTGCATTACCCCAGGTAGCAGGGCTGTTGCGTTCAATGACCCTCGGACAACATAAAACTATGTGTATGTATGTGCTACTCGGATGACAAGAGGAATCACACCACTACTTTTACTCTGTTACATATAGAATGAGAGTACTTTTACCTCTGGTTAAATGCGTATGTTTTCTATAAGCAGCTTGAGGATAGTTTTATATTTCTGTAATTGTCGTTTCCTGCAGGACGAGAAGGCTGAAGGTTTCGTCAACATCTCCAGCTATAACATAGAGAGCGCCGGAGAACACAAGAGGAAATAGTAAGGATGAAATTATGGATGAGTGTAAAAATATACAAGCTTTGGTGCTATGTTCAAATGTATTTTTAAAGGACAGAGGCTTCATTGTTCGTGTCCACAGGGGGAAATGTGTCTTCACGTTGTGTTGTGATCCTGGAAAGGGCAAAACAACTGGGATTTAAAATAAAAAAAAAAAAAGTTGCAAGAAAAATGTTAAAAGACAAAACAGGATGTACAATTGCCCTGCGACTCAGACAAACCCACCAGTTTGGAGACACAAAACATGTTTTACAAACTATTTGCAAAAAATACATGATGAAAAACCCACTGTGTACGTGTTAAAAGAGTGTTTTTCAACCTTGGGGGCATCTGAATTTTCTCGGAATTGACAAAATGTAAAAAAAAAATAAATAAATAAAAAAAATACTACTGCACTTTAATGATTCAGTCTATATTTTACTATAATTAAAGCTATACATTTTTCTTAATAAAAATCACAAATAAAACAAACATGCAGGTTATAATATCAAAGTGGACAGATCTTGATCGATGGGATCATGTTACTACTCTTCAAATAAATATGCTAAAAACTTCAAGTCGTTTTTCTTTTTTTTTTTACTAAAACACACTGTTCTAAGCATCTATTATATATAATAATGATAATTAATGGCCAGATGTTGAACATTTTATTCTTCTTGAAACCACAGGTGTAAAAAAAGTGACAAAAAAGACATTTTCTGACACTTTTATTCCAAAGAAAACATGAAAACACCTTGGTGGCCTGTTATAATGGGTTAAAACATATGGATATAATCTGTATTTCATTTTCATTCATTTGGATCTCCATTAACTCTTCTTCCTGGAGTCCATACCCAACATTATAGTCTTTATAGTGCAGTAAATACATTAGAAAAACACCCATAAGCTAAAGAGAACAATTAATCACAAAGAACTATAACAACTACAAACAATTTTACTGAACATGGATGATCTTGTTTACCTTAATACAGTGACAGTGATGTACAAAGTTTTATTCCGGAAGTATTTTACTTGTAGACCAGTGTAATGTTCCATCCATGTCAGCATGGTTCTGTACACTGAAAAAAGTTAAATGAATCAACTTAAAAAAAATTATTTAATTAGTCGCACATACAAATATTTAGTTGAGTGAATCAAATTAAAATAACCCTAACCCTATGCAATTTAATTTTGTTCACTCAACTAGATTTTTTGTGTGACCATAAAAAATCAACATGATGAGATAAAACAACATTGAGATAAAAAGTCTAAATTATGAGATAACAAGTAAAAATCATGAGATAAAAAGTCAAAATCATGATAAATAGTCAAAATTATGAGATAAAAAGTCAAAATTGAAGATTTTATAAGTTGGCTAAATGTTTAACTTTTTTCAGTGTACATTACTGTACTTTTAATTTACTTGTTTTTACTTTAGCTTGAGTATTTCTACACCAAAACACATTCAGTTGTTAATCATATTGGTGAAATTCTGCAGATTTATGGAACACCTTAATTTCATGTCTGAGCCTTTTTTCTCTATTCTTTTCTCTACCAGTGTCTTTAAAATGTACCATCCTCGGTTCCAGAACTTCTTCTTTGCTGCTGATAATGTCAGTGACATGAGCAAGTAAGTTCAAACCTCTTAACAGCCTTATGACATTATTTTAATAACACGTACAGCTCCCACATTAATGCATCTGCACTTGTCACACATTAAATGAAAGGGAACAAACTCATTTTTCTAAATATATAAACCATTCTGAAGTGCTACAACAACACCACATACACAAAAGGATGGTTTATACTAAAAAAAACTAATGGGAGAAATTTGGCTTCTTTTCCTTTTGAAGGCTGTCGTCAACTGTCTCCATGGTAACACAAGTAAACATAATCCATTAAAGTATTTAGATCCAAAACATACATAAGAATGGGATTTTTGGACCACAATACTAGTTTGTATTTAAGTTTACAATTGACAATGGTAATATAATATGAGAAATATTTATTTTCATACATTTTTGATAAAATATGTGTATTTGAAGCATTTGACAGTTATTCTTTTTGAACAAGTGACGTGAACAAACTGATCTTTCTGAATATATAAACCACTCTGAAGTGCAGCAGCAGCACCACATACACAAAAGGATGGTTCATACTAAAGACTAATAGATAATTGATCAGATGACAGCCTTCAAAAGCCAAATTTCTACTATCGATCCAGACAAGTGTGGTGTGGTTTCCATAGTAACACTCCATTGAACATAAACTAGAAAGAAAGTATTTCGGTCCAAAACACACAAAGACACAGAAACTGCAGAAAGATTTGTTCAATATCAAATGTATGTTGGGGATTTTTTTTCCCCATTTTCCACTAAATTATTATTTTCAGCAATTTCATCTCGTCATATGAACCCGCTTTATCCTCAATATGGCCACGGGGGTCTAATCCGGCTACAATGGGCGAAGGCGGGGTACACTGTGAATGAGTCACCAGTTCATCTCAGGGCTGAACATATATAGACAATCAATCAGTCTCACATTCACACCTGTGGGCAGTTTAGATTCACCAGTTACCCTATCAGTGCATGTGTTTGGATGGTGGGAGGAAACTGGAGAAAACCCACTGGGAGAACAAGCAAATTCCACACAGAAAGGTCTGATGGGATTTGAAACAGTGCTAACCACTGCACCACCGTGCCGCCCATTTTCAGCAGTTTATTCGCTAAAATATCTGTATTTTAAGAACACAACAGTTATTCATTTTTTCCAAAAATTTCCAAATGTATCCACTTTGGAAAATTTGATAATTCCCCAAATTTCTCCCAAGTCAAACGCATGAACATAATCATTGGGGGAAAAAAATACTCTAAAACTGACTTTACATTGAACTGCAAAGTGCACAGACATTGTTCTGTTGGTAAATGGTGTGTTTCAGTTCATATTTACTAAATGCAGACAAATACACCCTGTTTTTCACCAAAAAATGAAGGTGAGGGAGACAAAGACATCTAAATGTATGGGTTTTTTTTTTTTTTTTACAGATTAAACATTAAAAGGGAGTGTTTTAGTCCAAACCACAGGGTGTTGCTTTTACAAAAAGCCCATTCTTTTATCTGGACTCCAAATAGTAGAAAAACAGCTGGAGTTTTCATTTGAAAAAGGCATTTTTCAGATGTTTTTCAGCTACATCAGCCCAGAATGCTAAAGGGTTTATTTAAATGCATCCAACAGTGTGTCCATCTCCACCTCAGTACATTTGTAATAGACTCGACTGATGGCAGATGAATGTAGAGGAGGATTCATTGAGGTGATTTGTGTCTTCATTCACTGTATTGTGAGGACAGTATTGGTCTACACTGCCCTCTACAGCCTCACTCTGATTTTAATGCTGCTTAATTCTTAACATTACTGCAATAAATAAAACTAACTTTTGTGCCTGTGTTGGCATTGTTCATCCTGTATTTTCAGAGTCAGGAAGTAACTAAGTATAAGTACTCCTATATTTGATCATAAATATCTGTACTTTATACACCTTACATTCTCAGAATAGACTCGTTATTCAAACTAAACAGATGTGATGGTACAAAAAAGAAATCAGTGGAGAGAAACTGACTTTCTATATCATATTAATGACATATTTCATAATCTTGACTTTTTATCTCATAATTATGTTTTTCTTTTTTTTTGCCTCGATTGTGAATCCCCCCCCCCCCCGTTTTTCCAGCAACTCATTTTTAAGGGCTTTATTTTTGGATACTTGTGAAGTATTATTTCAAGCAATGCAAAAAAAAATGTTTTGTACTTTGTTACAATTAAGAAAATTGTACTTTTATTTTTTACTTTAAGTAAAAACAGTATTTTCAGTATATTTAAGTAGCTTAATACTCATTCTGTACTTTATTCCAGGTGGATAAACTGTCTGATTACAGCAATTCAGAATCACAAGAAGCTCAACACTGCAAATAGTGAAGAAGGTGAGAAAGACTGCTCTTCATTTCGAACTCTTTACACTTTGTCTTATATAACAGGTACTTTTTTAGCCTAGGACTCAAAGATAGATACAGTGTCTTCCCAGAAACTGACTTGTAGGAAGTATACATGGCTTTTTTTTAAATTAGAAAACTATATCTATAATTAAATCTGCTGAATATAATGTGTTTGTCACCATTTCAGACTTGGGAGATTAAAAAATAAATGCACTCAAAAGCAAATTAACCAATAAAGAGTCAAACACTCACCTTCAACCAAAACCATGTGCTGATCCACTAATCATATCAATACATGGAAATAATTGGTATAAAATACAGTTTGTGCTGCATTTAAAAAACAGAAAATTAGGGTTGTTAAAGGATAACAATTTTTAATCAGATTAATCACAGGGCTGCTTTGGATGAATTTCAATTAATCAGGATTAAATATTCATTTTTAGTCTATATTAATTGCATTTAATTTGTATTAATTGAGCAAACAGACTCAAGAGAGAAGTGAATAAATATGCCCTTATTGTGTTTGTCATAAACTGAGCAACGCATTAGCCTTGTGCTAGGGTTAGCCTAGTGCTAGCATTTGCCTAGTGCTCGGGTTAGCCTAGTGCTAGCATTAACCTAGTGCTAGGGTTAGCCTAGTGCTAGCATTAACCTAGTGCTAGGGTTAGCCTAGTGCTAGCATTAACCTAGTGCTAGGGTTAGCCTAATGCTAGCATTAGCCTAGTGCTAGGGTTAGCCTAGTGCTAGCATTAACCTAGTGCTAGGGTTAGCCTAGTGCCAGCATTAGCCTAGTGCTAGGGTTAGCCTAGTGCTAGCAGAATCCCAGACTTGCATATCCTTCACATTAATGTGGTATTTTAAGCTTGAAGTGTTTCAGTAAAAACAAAAGTTTTTCTTGCAGAGTGTGTCATACTTTTATGTTGGTCAACTGTGTCTCTGGCAGTTTTTAATTCAAATTTCCCACAAAATACACAAAAAATAGATTCAGGATTCAAAGGCGAGGATTTTCCCTCTCAATTTTGATTTGAAATATATATATATATATATATATATATATATATATATATATATATATATATATATACACACACACACGAAATAAAGAAATATGTCAAATATATACAATATACACTGTGACATGGCAGTTGTCCAATATGAAAAGAAAGTGACAGTAGAGACATTAACAAAAAATGCAGAGAAAAAAATATATTTAAAAAAAGTGATAAAAATTCAACTCTTCTAAAATACAACAAATATGATAAAATGTCCAAAGCATAGGCAAAAATAATATATGCAACAGTGTCAACAAAACAACTACTCCATTTAATTGCATTAAGATTTCTCTCTTTTTTTTTTTTTTTTTTTTTTTTAAATCAGATTAATCATGATGATGGATTCATCCACATCAATGTATTAATTTTTGACAGCCCTACAGGAAATAAAAGTTGAATGTGAGGTGAAAATGTGTGAGTTAGCTGAAGTTTTATTACTTTTCCTTATTCAAATACTGCATAATTAAATCATTTCATTCTTTCTGAATAACCCTGCACTTGTCATGGAACATCTTACATAAAAACTAAAGCTGAATGACAATATCTGAATAAAAACTGGAGAAAATGGCTGATATTCAGGGACAAATCTGCCTAAACACCTGACACAAACAGGCTGGTCTTTTATTTTCTTGCTCCTCAACCCAAGGAGATGGGATTGTATTATACTGGTAAAAGTGAGAAATTTAAATAGTAAAAAATAAATCAATGTAAATACAACTAAATTAAAACTAACCATTTAAAAGAAAAAAAACAACAACAATAAAAACTAGCAAAACTAATCTAAACACTAATTAAAACTAATAGAATTAGAGAGAAAACAGTCAAAACTAAATCCAAAACTATCACAACCTTAATTTATCCACTAGTAAAACTACTGGGAGTTTCAGACTGACAAGCGTATCGCACTTTTATCAGTTATTCATGTGAAAAGTCGACACCTGACATTAAACGACAAATTATAAACCCCTGTCATCTATTTTTCAGACACCTTGTTAGCGCGGGATGAAAGGATAATTGTTGTTTCTATGGTTACGTGCGGTTCATTCAGTGCAATTATTTAATTTTTAATAATCAAAGCTTCAGCATCATAAGTTAACAGAGCTCCACTTCTTTCATCACATCCATTCAGTAAATGTTCATACGGTGAAAACTAAGTGTGTTTGTTCATGAACAGAATGTTACAGCGAGACCGAATCAGAGGGAGAAACATCACCATCACCTGGGAGGAGGAAGGTCAGTATGAAAAACAAGTGCATATTTAACCCATAAGGACCCAGTGGCAGCTCCATGAATAAACTTTAGTTTATCATCATTTATTGTTATATTTATCATATGTGGGCTTTTTTTTTTCAATATAAATCAGGTTTTTTTCCCCCAACATTTAAGGATCAAGGAAACTTTATTATCCCTGTGGGGCAAATCGTTCTACAACCTGCAGATCCAGTCATCAACGACAACGATCATAACAACAATAAATAGTAAATAGAACAAACAGATGACAAAATTAACTCCTATCACCCCTTCTTGGGACATAGGCCTCCGATAAGGTCTTTCCATCCTTCTCTGTCCTGGGCGAGTTGCTCCAGCTGTCCCCAGCTTCTTGGTATCAGCCTCAAGGTCGCGTCACCAGGTGTTCCGTGGCCGACCTCTCCTGTTTTTCCCCTGGGGGTTCATCTTAGGGCTTGCCTTGTGGTTTACGCAGAGTGTGTCCTTATCCATCTCCAGCGGCGTTGTCGGATTACTGTTTCCGCTTTGTCCGTTGCCACAACTCCTCGTTTCTGAGGAGTGTGCGGGCCTTATTTAGGGTTCTGAGCAGATGTATATCACAGATTGCTGAGGTTAATACCTGTGATTCTGCAGCATACTCTCACTGTACCCTGCAATTTGTTTTTATTTTTAAGTGAGTGTAAGCTGTACCAGCAGATAAAAGATAATACTCTATAAAACCCTTTCATTAAAAGTACTATTAATGTTAAAACTCTGCGATTTCCGATAAAAATACATGCGTTGATGTGCCTTCTTACAAATGGCGTCAACATGGAAGCTTGTGATCTATAGAAGTGCCAAGATATTTATAGGCCTGGAGCCGCTCAACAGTCTGATCTGTGATGACAAGAGCTGGGAGGACCGACTATTTACTAATTCTGTACTGCTGCTTAATGTGGACAAGACCAAAGAGATAGTAGTTCACTTCAGGAAGAAGGGACAGACTCCTCAGCCCCACTGCATCCTGGGTAGAGACGTGGACATGGTCGAGGAGTATAAATATCTGGGCGTGAATATAGACAGCAGACTGAGCTGGAAGATAAACAGCACTGTTGTCAACAAGAAGGCCTGCAGCAGCCTCTAATTCCTGAGGAGGCTGAGGTCATTTAATGTGTGCAACAAGATGCTGGAAATCTGGGGGGGGGGGGGGGTCAGCACTACAGCCAGTGACATCCAACAGACTGAACAAACTGATCAGGAAGGCTGGCTCTATCATTTCCTGCAGACACGACACTCTGGAGGCAGCGGTGGACAGGAGGACACTGAACAAACTTATCTATCCTGGATCCTGGATAACCCTGTCCACTCTGTCCACTCTGTCCACCCAGTCCTGGACAGACAGCGGAGCTCCTTTTCCAAAAGGCTCAGACAACCTGCCACAAGCAATAAAGCTGTTCAACTCATCACTGTTGTGTCAGTGATGACAGTGTTACTGTCGTAACTTTTGAACAGTTGAACTCTCGATTGTCTTGGATAATTTCACTGCTCAATTAGGGAACCTGGTTAACTTATTTACGGAAGCTACACATATCATTTTTGCACTGTTACACTACTAATTATTGTACTGTACCATATTATTTATTTCCACTTTATTTTGTATCTTGCCAATACCTCTGTATTTAATGCTTACTTCTTGATATATTTAACATTTCATGTCCTTGACTGATACGTCAATGTCTGTACGGCTGTAACAACTACATTTCTCATCTTGGGATGAAGAAAGTACTTCTATCATCATCTTTTCATAGTCAGATATGATCCATTTGGATGTTCAGAGACTCCATAGTTACCGTGGAAACACTCATCTTTTACGACATTGACTCCCCAATAAAACCCATGGAGTTGAATGGAAACATTGAGATTACGTTCAGTTAATGATATATTTCACTGGGAAAGTCACTTTTTCTACAGTTTTCTGGATCACTAAAATAATCCAGTACAATACCTGATTTACATTGAAAAAGGCTAAATGCAAGGTATAATATGATAATAAATGGTGATTAATTACTTAACAGTTAAATATTGAAAAATATATATTTTTTAAGTCCCTGAAAAGTAGCAGTGGGTGTTTAAGGGTTAAAGGTTTGAACAGATTAACATGTTCATTGTCTGCTTCAGAAAGTACAGTCCAACACTTTGCCCCGGACCAAGGGGAAGACGAAGGTGCCGTTATCCAGTCCAACAACAGGGGGCAGCAAAGGCACAGGTAAGAACATCCTCCTCTTCCTCCTGCTGAAGGATTTCTTTAATCCGAGTCTCTGATAGATGTTTTAATAAAGCGAGTTCTGAACAGTTGTGCGAGTCGTCATGTTCTTTTTATGACTTAATGTGGATATAATTGTTAAGCCTCATCTCACATCTCATGACACTTTATATGATGTCTCTTAACTTTTCAATTTTTATACGTTTTTACTGCTTGGATTTTAGTTTGACCTTGTTTGGTTGACATACTGCACTGTTTTATTCCATTCCCTCATTTTGCATGGATCTAATACAGTCATAATATATGTTGTTATTTCTGCTCTCTTTACCTAAACTCACTCCACCTCAGTTCTACTTTGTGTTGCTCGTCATATCACTGCACCAAGGAATAGTGGAGGTTATGTAATCACTGGAGTTTGTTAGTTCGTCTGTTAGTAATATAACTAAAAACAAGGGACAGATTTGACTGAAAATTTCAGGAGATGCTGATATAGGAGGAAGGAACAAATGACTCAATTTTGGTAGTTATTAGTGGAGGTATATTTGGGGGGGTGCATGTGATTTGGAGCAAGATGTCAAGATGTCACAGTCACCAAAATGCGTTTTTGCAGCAATGAGACATAGAAATTAGGTAAAATGTGTGCAAGGAGGGGGGGGCAGGGTTTCCTGTACACTTATTACTACTGCTACTGGTGAATAGGGTAAACATTTTAAATAGTAGATCTCACCATCTTACATAAGTATGGAAAAAAAAATTACATATTTTTTAAAATATTATTGAGGTTTGATTCTTTTTTTTTTCCCTACACGCAAGAGAAAAATAAAATGACAGAAATTTTAGGTGATCTACTTTCATTAGTTAAGAAAAAAATATTCTAACCATAGCTTTAAAATAAATAAATAATATTCACCATATGCTCCTGAGACCCAGTGGTGCATTTTTGTTTGTAATGGACAAGAGTGCCACAACTTTACTTCAAATAAATCCACTGAAAAAGACATTTTATATAGACTATATATTTTTTTAAGTGTTTGAAAAACTGTTGCATCATGCCTCTCTCATGCCTAAAGAGGAATAAAAACGCTCAGGAAAAATTACTGCTTAAGGTTCATATGTCATGTATTAAAGCATTTAATCACTTCCATATTGTTTGTGTGTGTGTGTGTGTGTGTGTGTGTAGGCGGTCCTGTAGATGAAATGGGGATGATGTTAAACAATATAAAAGAAGGTGGAGTGTCTCTGACCGGCCATGAGCAGCCCTTCACATATGACCACTTCAGGAAATCTTTTATTCGACGCAACAAAAACCCAGTTATTAATGAGAAAGCCCACGCTCTGCGGGCGCTGCAGAGCACGCTGAAGGTCAGTCTACAGCTGGTTCACAAGCTCATATTCACTACACTGGTCCACAAGTAAAATACTGCAGGAATAAAACTAATGAAATGTTACCACGTATATTTCTGATAAAGAAAACTAGAGTTTTAAATGCTGGTTGGCTGAAGTTTCCAAGATAAGTTTGGGGTTAAAATGTGAAATTCTTAGAATTAAGGGAATATGTTTTAGTCCAAAGGAATATTGGTCTCAGATCTATTTCAAAACACTTATGATCACATTCACTTTACAGGTTCTTTCTAGTGGAATATTTACAAATCCATTGTATACATGTACATAAACCAACATATATGTGGAATAACACACCATCATATTTATTAAAAACATGAACTAAAAAACACTTTTATCATTTGTTTTCTAATTCATCTTATGAAAGTATGCAAGATTTAGCAAATTTAATGTCTGAAGCAGATACTTTGTAAAAAAAAAAAACAACAACAGTGTAATTATAATTATGCACACTGTGGCCAAAAGGTTCAGCAATGGCACAAACTTCACCAATTCAGATTTTGAACCCCCCCCCCCCCCCCCATTTACTTTACTGAGGTACATTGAAGAACATTAAGCATTTCATAAGTTTGGCAAATAAAGTACATTTGTGCTAAATATCAGTTTGCCAAATGTCTGTAGAATTAAAGTCTTAATTAGAACTCCAGAATTTCAAAGTTAAATCCATCATTTTCTTTGTTATTGATTAATGGATTTCTAGTAGAATATTTACAAATCCATTGTATACATGTACATAAACCAACATATACGTGGAATAACACACCAAAAATTAACATGAACTAACCAGCACTTTTGTCATTTGTTTTCTTGATTCATCGTATTAAAGTATTTAAGATTTAACACATTTAATGTCTGAAGCAGATACTTTCTAAAGTCGTCATATCAGCTGTGAAACAGACATGAATTTGACACCCGTTTTTGCTTTTTCAGGCCAAAGAAGCTGAGCTGCAGCAGATCAACAAGCTCTTCGATGAGTGCGACGTTACGGCCGCCAAGTACCGTGAGTGGAAGGAGCACAACGAGGAGCTGCTTCAAGAAATCGAGAGGCTCGCCGCACTCAAGGTCTCCAAAGACCGGGACGACGGCGAGACACGGGACACTCCCACTGAGGAGGAGGAGGAGGTTGCCTTGGAAACGGTAGCTAAGGAAACAGCGGGCGCAGAGAAAGAAGGAGCGTACAGACTGAGCCTTAGCGACGGGGAGCAGCTGGTGGACGCAGAACCCTCTGATGTTCTCCTGGAGATGCAGCCCGAGCCACGCTCCGCAGAAACCAGCCCCATGTTAGAAATCTCACTGGGGTCACTGACGGATTCAATAAACCAGCAAGTGAGTGAAATGACAGAGAGCGGACAAGGTGCAGATAATTATTTCTACATCTGAAAAGACTCAGTGAGAGCAGAGCAAAGACCATGGATTGACAAAGAAGTGCATGTTCCCTGCAGGAGTGGGTCAAAGAAATGCATCAGTTTTTATAGAAAAGATCAATCTACACATGTAGGTAAAAAGAAAAATGAAAGTTTGACAACAGATAGACCTATGGAAGACCATTTCTGTCTTCGTTTAAACAAAACATTGCACACAGTTATGAGAAAAACAACAGTTTCATGTTTCAATAATATTTTATTTTGAACTAGGGCTGTCAAATGATTAAAATTTTAATCAAATTATTCACAGGATTGTTTTAGATTAACTTTGATTAATCACGACCAAAACACGTTGTCTGTCGACTGTTATGCCACTGGGTTTGTTTGGGTTTTTTTTTTTTCTCATGCTAAACTTTCCCATGAAATACTCAAAAATGCAATAAGAAACAAAAATAAAAGTGCAAATGATTCACTCAAAAATGCCAAAAAGATGAAAAATTCCAAACATTAAAAAAAAAAATCGTCGAAAACAAAGGGAAACAACCCACCAACAAATGTGACAAAATATCCAAAAATATGAATATTTATGCAATTTACATATTTATCCGACACCATCAACACTTTAAACAAGAATACAAAACAACTATTCCATTTATTTGCGTGAACATTTTAATCAGATTAATCACAATGGATTAATCTGTGTTAATATTGACAGCCCTAATTTTAACCCATAAAGACCCAAACATTCATCATTGATCACAACGTCTACTGTCAATCACTTAAAGATAAAATTAATTGAGGAAGTGTGGTTCAAAGTAGCAGTGGGTCTTCATGGGTTAAATCCTGGTCATAAATGGTCTTCTATAGCAGCAACAGTTTGCCAAGTGTCACTTCATGATGTATTCATCACATACAAATGTTCTTTTATAAATAAAATACTGAATTACTTTTTTAGAATTATGCAAGACTTTGTAATATAATGAAACTGGTTCTATATAAGATATGTAAATACATTTGTTCTAAATATTGTACACAGTATTTGTTAAAGACATGACCTTCATAAAGGTAAACAGCTGAACTGTTTTGCACAGAAGATTCACTGTATGACACCGTTTGATCCTTTGTTCAGGTTTTGACCTTTTGTTTTTTAAATTTTCAGAACATACACAGGGTGTATGCAGAGATCTTCAAAGTTCTAAAAAGTCTGGAATTTTATGTGAAAGTCTTAAATTATGTGCAAAGTCAAACACATGAGGAAAGCTTATTAAAAAACAAAAAAAGCTTATTACTGTATTGTTTGAGATTTGATTTCAAATGTAAAGTGCTTTACAAATAAAATGTATTATCATTATTAATATTGTTGATGATTTGACTAACTGGTTGGTACTGGGATGATTTTGAACTCATTTGTGTGATATTCATTAGTGATCCACTTATATTTGGTGTTTTGGCACAGATAACTTTTGTTCTTTTACATCAATATTTCCAAACTGACAAATGATTCTCTGTCAAATGATCAATGTCAGGTAATATATTTTTTTAAAGAAACATTTATTGAACTAAAAACATTCAAGTACTTACTCAAAAAGAAGAAGGCAACGTTAACATTTCACATAAAACTTATTTGGATAAAAACAAAAACTGTTCATTCACTTTAATGTACTTAATACAACTGACTCTTCCCACACAGTTTATTCATCACACCAATGATATATTTAGTTTGACCTGAATAATTCAAGCTCGAACTGATATTGTGACGTGATAATTGACAGTTACCCTAATAAATACTACAGCAAAAAAAAAAATAAAACCATTGTGGATAGCAGTAGCCTATCTGCAAGAACACAGAGGTGCTGTGAACTTCACCCATCAGTAAATAATGGCACAGGGGAAAAAAAAAAAGAACACACCCACAATGATGCTAGAACAAAACAAAACAACTAGGGCTGTCAAAATTAATGCGGATGAATCCACCATCATGATTACTCACTCACTTGTCATCTGAACCCACTTTATCCTCACTAGGGTCATGGGGGTCACTGGGGGCCTAATCCAGCTACAATGGGTGAAGGCGGGGTACACCCTGTATGAGTCTCCAGTTCATCTCAGGGCTGAACATAAAGACAAACAATCACACCTATGGGTAATTTAGATTAACTAATTAACCTGTCAGTGCATGTGTTTGGATGGTGGGAGGAAACCCACACAGACACAAGGAGAACATGTAAACTCCACACAGAAAGGTCTGGTGTGGGAATAGAACCAGGGACCTTCTTGCTGTGAGGCACCAGTGCTAACCACTGCACCACCGTCCATGATTAGTCTGATTAAAAATTTTAATGCAATTAAATTGTTTTAAGTCGCTTTGTTGGAACTGTTGAATAAACACGTTAAATATTTTTGCATACGTTTCAGATGTTTTTGAATGTCTGTGTTTTTCTGTATTTCAGAAGTTTGAGTGCGATTTGGAGTTTTCATGGTTTCGTATGTTTTTATATTTTTTCCCCCTCCACCTTTTGTGTTTCTTAGTGTATTTTTGTGTAGTTTGTGGAACATTTGAGGACAACCCCACCACTGGAGATAAAACAGTCTTCAATTACTTTTCGTTTCAAAGCACTTCCATCTTTAAATGCCCCATGAACACAAAGCATACATTAGTCAGGGACTCTGCTAGCAATGAGTCCCACATTAAGTGCAAATATATTCCCTTTTGAGTCTTATTTGTTCATGCAAAATAGAAACAAAGATTAAACATTTATATTTAATCATGATTAATTTAAATTAATCCAAAGCAAACCTTATGACAAAATCTTGATCATTTGATAGACAAAAGGAAATATTGGCTGGCATATATATACACACATATACATATATTCATCCATCATCAATATTCATGCACTTTTATGATTTTCATACATTTTGAAAATGTTTCACTCACATTTTTACATTTGTTGAAATGAACTGTACTACACACACACCACAGGTACAACCAAAAAGTAGCCTTGCAAACATAACAGTACAAAGAGTTAAGGTTTCTTTTTTTTTTTTTTAAGGGGGGGGGGGGGGGGGGTAGTTTTGAAAAAGTTTGGTATTTTTCTTTGTCTAACGTCTCCTCAGCAGAACAAGTGTAAAGCCCGTAAGTGTCACAGCTCCTGTTCACTGTAATATTAATTGAACCAACTTCTTTTTTTAAAGGATCATCATGAGGATTTTAACACACCCTTATTTTGTTTTTTCAGTCCAAACTGACTGAAAATGACAAAGTACCCATTAGCTCTGCCTCTGTGCTTTTAGATATTATTCATTTCAAATATCTCACCGTGTATGCAATTTACTTTGACAGGCAATGAAAAAAAGAAAAGAAAAAAAAAAAAAACACATTTCCTGTGTTTCTTCTCCGTGTGTAGCCAATCAGGCATTTTCTATTCATCATTTTCTTTGTACGACAGCTCTTTCAGAGTTAAAGACCTTCAGCTAAAGAGTCTCCAGCTCTGTGAGCCTTTCAGAGCCGTCAGCTGACTGGCACTGACCTTTGGAACACCTGCTGTATTTTGACATTTCTTTTCAGATTATTTGAATCATAGGTTCACAGTTCTACGTTTACACTTCTGAACAGACAAGTGAAAAAGGACATGATGAGTCTTACTACCACGTTCTATTATGAACCTCATCACTGCTCCTCGACACTGACTCTTATGTGAAATCTAGCAGCAAAATGAACTCTTTTCGTGAAATTACATTCGTTGCTTTGTGTTTCATCACAGATGATGGTCTGACATCTCCTATAAGTTTCAGCTCTGTTGAGATCAAGTGGTTAAATGATATGTGGCAACGCAAATGTACTTTTATAAACACATTTTGAAGGTGCTTTACATAAAACAATATTAAAATGATTAAAATATAAAAAACATAAGATAGGACTTCATTGATCTCACACAGGAGAAATTCACTGTTACAGGAGCTTACAGAAAAAGTACAGCAGTGCAAATAATCATAGATGTAAATTATACAATTAGAAATAAAAACATATAGAAATACTGTCTCTTATGTACAAAAAAAGCTTTAGAGAAAAATAAACATTAAAAGATTATTAAAATAAGAGACATAAAAACATTTAAGAATTTAAGTAAAAGCTCCAGTAAATAATAATGTTTCCAAACCTGATTTAAATGAACCGACAGTTCTTCCTCAGACCTCAGGTATTCAGGTAATTTGTTTGACTACCTGCATACCTCACATCTGTTCTACATGAGGGCTTTTTCAAGGCAGGCCAATGACAATAAAACTGTTCTACAATGTGTTTTATAAAGTATCTGCCTCAGACATTAAATGTGTTAAATCTTACATACTTTAATAAGATGAATATGAAAACAAACAAAAGTACTGGTTAGTTCATGCTTATATATATATATATATATATATATATATATATATATATATATATATATATATATATATATATATATATATATATATATATATATATATATATATATATATATATATATATATATATATATATATATATATATATATATATATAGATATATAGATATATGATTGTTTATGTACATGTATCAGGGTTTAACAAAAAAAAAAAAAAGTCATCTGACTGAATTTTTTTTTTTAACAATTAGATACCCAATAGAGTGCCCCCCCACCCCATAGGCCTAACCATTTGAAAATCAATGTAGCCATGGCCATGACATACATTTTTGGAGTTGATGCCGATACAGATAGAGTAAAAAAAAAAAAAGGTTACTTACTTTTTACTTGGCAGTTGCTCTCATGTCTGGGTATCATTTTAACACTGGCCACCAGGTGTCAGTGGAGGGAGATGTTTCAAATGTTCCAAAGGACCCATCCTTTTCCTGAATCAATTGTTCCAAATGATTTGATCACTTCAGTGTTCCATTTCTGTCATTCCTACCTGTTGAAATACACCAAGTAAAACCAAAATACACCACATTTACCCAATGTTCTAACAAAAAAAAAAACTAGACAAACCTGCAATAAAGAAAGAGTCCTACCTGTTTTTAAAGAAAACTTTCAAACCCACAGTCACAGCTCTGATCAAACATGAGGGATGGAAGAGACAGAATCCTGCTGGGACTGGTGCGTCTGCTTTATATGTCCCCAGGTCACTGCTGAGGAACCAATCTGCAGGCAGGACTGAAGGACCACACCTGCATTCATCTGCATCATTAACCTACTAAAGCAGGACTTTCAAACTCATTTTCTTTCAAGTGCCACATTCAGCCTGATTTGATTTCCAGGAGGACAGGACCAGTAAAATAATACAATAACATATAAATAATAACTCCAAACTTTTTACTTTGATTTAATGCAAAACACAGTCGTTAAATTATGAAAATATTGTCTTTTATAAACTATACAAACCAAAAAAAAAAATGGGAATGACAAGAAAAAAACTCACATTTCCTTGGAAAAATAAATCCAATTTTAACAATGTTTTGCTTCAACATATAATTTTTATATGAATAAGCAAAAAAAACAAATTGTGAATTTTCTTTAAACATTTCATGTTGTTCATACTTGTTCAGGTTTTTCCACATTTTACTCATATTATAGTTTATAAATGTAAATATGTCCATTTTTTTAAAAAACTAAAACAAAGATAAGAATTTGAAGTTGGAATTATTGGTATAATGTAAAATGTTTTTCACATCAAACCCTGAAAAAATATGGGTTTATTATTTATTGAAGGTTTTTACATTATTTGACTCTAAATAAATTGGTATGTATGTGGAACCTCAACGACTCTGTCACTGTTATTCGTCGGCCAGTTTCAGGGAAATCTAGTCAAAAGTTGAATCAAGCTGAACTAGACTACTACTGTCGCACATCACATGGTTAGACGAGCAATTTTTGGCTTTTTGAAAAAATATGGAGCCATATTGTGGATCAACCAAAGTAGATAGAGCTAATCTGAGCATATATTGTGATTCTAGGGGAAAACTTCTAATCTAATATGTAGGTCAAATGATAGAGGGGCAGTGGAAACTCAAAGTTGAACGAAATGCAAATAATAATAATTTTTAAAAATACTCGACATTTTGGAAGGTCTTTACTTCAAAATTATTAGGAATATCTGTGGAAAACTTGGTACTATTTTATAAGTCCATAAGAGGAACCTATAATATGAATTTTTGGGAGAATTTTCTGAGAAGGTGACATGGACATTTTTTTTCTCTCGATGCTTTAATGACCCAATAGTAGACTTTGAAACATAGCCTCGAAAAGAAGCAGAGGCTCCGTCGATAGCTGTTTCAGTCAGACATCTGACCTCAGAACCATCCACACCTTCTAGAAGGTCATCTGAGATTCCATTAAGAACTGTTAATATCACCTTTCATAGTTTTTACACCTCCACAATCCATCTTTAAGTCTTTTTTGTCATAAAACTAATCTATGGGTCAGTCTCCATATGGGCCTGATGGTTTTAGAAAGTTTTGAATGAAAAGTATTTTGTAACTCTTATCTCTTAACTCCATTTATTTAGAGTTTTTTTCCCCCCAATTTCCTTGTAAAATAACTATTTAGTACATGTGAGATTTCCACCTGACAGCGATGGTGTTCATGTTCATCTGACCTCATTTTACTGAACCCAGATCTGACCAACTGAATCAACCCTGGATCAACTCTGGCTCCACAGGACTGTCCTGCACACACTGGGCATTATGGGTAATCACTTCACCCCCCTCCCCTTCTCACCCTGACATGCCAATCATTCTGGAGCAGGATCAATCTGGACTCAGACCATATGACCTTTTTCCACCAGAATGCAGTCCAGTCTTTTTGCTCCAATGACAATAGTTTCCATAGCGACACACAGATGATTAGTCATGCTCCCTTCAGTTGTCTTCACATTCATACTGTGCTTGTGTGGAAAAGGCTTTTAGTTCGATTATTCAACGCAGAAGCAAGTTATGATTTTTTTTTTTTTGGGTCTGACGTCAAAATAGATCCTGCATCATGATCATTCTGTTTTTTTTCCCTTTAACCACACTTCTTCCTCCAGCTGTTTCACTTCTGTCCTTCCGACTTACAATAATACATTAAACTTCAGTTCTAACCCACTTTTAGTATCCGCTTCATTTGGGACATGACAATAACCCTTTGTTGGTCAGCTCAACCGTTTGGTAGAGGTAACTTTGAACCCTGATATCTAATCTAAATTTAAGTCCTTTGACACTGAATGTCTTGGGCAGTCTTCTCCTTTTGTTAGAAACATGTAATGCACAAAAACACCACTGGGTGGCACTTTCAAAGATACATTCAGCTCATGCTAGTATACCACCAAGGAAGAAGATCATAACCATAACCATAATCTTTTCTTTTGGACACAAAACTACAGGCAAGTTTTGATTTTTTTTTAAATGATTATTAACTTTACTATTTTACATAAATAATCCTCATCATGTTTCAGAAATACTTCGGTATTCATGTAATAATTAAAAAAAAAAAGCTCAACCAAATGGTAGAAATATTAGTAAAGGGTCATGAAATGCTAATGCTAATTGCTAATTGTAATCACTAATGATACAAACAAAAACATTCAGTAGTATGTGTATGTAGGGAAAAATGCTTATGTATTTAACATAATAGATTACTTACAGTACTTATATATAAGTACAGTAAAATCTAATGAAATCAATATGAAATTCTCGGCGTGAGTGGTTGTAGCAGCTTCCCAGAGTGTACAGGTGGAGGTACAGTGAGTAGAGGAGTGAGCAGCAGCAATAAGTGTAATTTATGAAATGTGTAGGTCAACCTGCACAAATGGAATGTAATAATTCTAATCATGTTTCCATTAGTGTACAAGAAGGTGAGAATAGAAGCAGTGTTTTAGTTAACCCCGGAACGACTGTGTCCACTGTGTTTAGACACATTCAGATGAAATATTATATTATATCTGAATGCACCAGAGTTAACAACAGCTGACTATAAATCTAAGAACAGACAAAGCAAAGTGACTCCACAGACCTCAACAAATGTATCGCTGCAAAACAAGCACATCACAGAAACATTTGGGGAAAGAAAACATATGGGCCAAACAACCAGAGGGTGGTGGGATATGTGTGTGTGTGTGTGTGTGTTGGGGGGGTGGGGGGGTTCTCTACGGGGCATGACTGTGAGAGATGAACATGCAGATGTCACAACCAACTGAACCTGAAGGAAGAGAAGCCTGGAACAAAAACCACAGCTGAGTTTGAAAATATATACATACTTAAATATAATACACACACACATAAATATATATGGACATACATATGCCACACATGCATATACACACACATACATACTTAAATGTACACACACATATACATAAACACATACTTACATAAATACACACCTACATACACACATATTCATTTCCATGTCTCATGAGGACCAAGTTTATAATCAAGTAGCCATTGGGCAGTGAGTGTAAACAATTTTTTTTTATAAAATAAAATAAAAATAATAATTTAAAAAATTGAAAGATAATTTACATTTGAAAAATGAATGAATAAATAGATAATAATCATTTAAAAAATAAAATACATGAAATAAATAATATTGAAAAAGAAAAAAACAGATACATTAAAAAACAAAAACAGTGAACACATCTTCAAACCTTTGAAAAATACATGTTTTGATTTACACCTGTTTTCCTCATGCTTTATGGGGACTTACTGAAAAAAACAAATGTATGTATTTTTGGGCCACATCATTTCTATTTACCTTTATTTATATTCAACCCTTGTGGGGACCTGAATTTTGGTCCCCATGGTGTGACTGTGTAAACATATCAATGTCCCCATGAAGATAAAAATGCACACACACACACACACACACACACACACACACACACATTAAAGTGATGGATCTTCATATATTGTATATAATTTATCATTGTGGTCAAAACATTTATGTCTAAATGACTGATACTCTGCTACACTGTCTTAATGCTTTGGTGTTTTAGTGCATTAAATAAAAAAACTAATTAAAAACTCTTCATTAGGTTCAAGTTATTCATCATCAAATGAATGGATAAATCCTTAAGAACTGGAATGAGAGAATTTCGCATCCTGTGAGATGAGGTAAAACTTTAGCTCAGCCAGGTTTCAGGTTAATGATGCCACATGTCAGCTATGTAAACAACGTCCTTTAGTCAAAGACACTTCTGCAAAAACAAACCCTCATCTGAACTTGTACTTGTTAAGTCACAGTGTCCTGGAATGAACCATGAGTTTTTAACCAAAGTGTGTAAATAACTCAAATACTGTCGACTATAGACTACATGTCAAACAGAAAAATGGAATACCTGATCATATAGAATCCTTTTAGTCTTTCTTTTCCATTTTTACTCAGGAGCTCTGTTTATTGGGAGTAAATACACAACAAAACAATATGATAGAACACAATATGTGACTTTATTTTTAGAATTAAAAGAGAGGGAGAGTATAGTGATAAAAAATAGTACTAGTAATTATTAAAACCCTCTGACCCTGCTACTGTCACAGCCTGTCCCCTTTCCTCTTTTCTTATTAGTTCTCTCACACCTGTCTTCTTCACCTCTCTATTTCAGTTCTGTTTTTTTTTCCTGCTCTCCTTGTCAGGTTATTTTCACCCCTGCTGCAGTCCCTCCTCGACAGCCACCGCCCTTCCAGTCAGCCAGACATTAACCAGCTTAAGTCCCCATTTGGTGCCTTCAGACTTGGACTAAGTCTACGGGTCTTCTTGGACAATTTAGATTTTTTATTTGTTTATTTTTTGGGCAATCCTATGTTTTGTGTGTTAGTTCATATTACACATTAAAGGTTATTCCGGTGAAAAAAAACACTTTTCCACGCTTCATGGGTCACCCCGACTTACCAACACATGCTGCCTTTGACAGTGGTTTGTCACCTCCACTGGCTGCATACTGCATTCACAGAAAACAACAAGAGGAACCAGGGACCAAGAAAAAGCCGGTCCATCTGACGTCAGACGGACTTTCTGGATAAAATAGAAAATGGCCGTTATCTGTTTTTTTCCATTATCGATTTAAACATGAAAACAAAAAAAAGAAAAACCTCATCATTAACGGTTTTTTTCATGTTGGTTTTGGAAACAAATAATGACGAAATTAGTTTTTTTTTTTTTGCCGTCTTATTTTTGATTTTACTTTGAAAAATGAATGATACATGGATTGAGCAGGACTACTGTGTTGATGCACATCGCTCTGTCCAGCCATCCTCTGCCTCCAGAACACGTCAGCCATCTTTGGATCTCACTAATGATGACTAGACATCTTCCTTTTCCATCTGACATCCTCTCCTCAGACCAGGAGACTGAGGCCCCGCCCACCCAGCAACACAACAACACCATTGGCAGATATTTCCACTCTGGAACCTGTTCTCAAAAATATCATTTTGGGGCAACGAAAAGGCTGTTGCTGTGTCCATGTGAGGCTGAAACAACAAATCATATTAGATTCACTCGAAAACATTAATGTGTTGACAGGGTCTTACTCTGGACTTGATTGAGGGCACTCCACACTTGGACAGAGGTGGTAAAAGTACTCACATTCTGTACTTAATTAGAAGTACAGATACTTGGGTGAAAAAATAGAAGTACTGATTAAACCCCTTTACTGAAGCAAAAGTAAAAAAGTACAACTTTTCAATTGTAATAAAATAAAAAGTAAAACTGCATTTTTTTCGCCCAAGGAATAAAATAAAACTTATTTAACCAAAAAAGAATCATAAAAGTTTCAAAAGTATGCAAAAATAAAGCCTTTACCAGTGAGTTACTGTGTAGATGATGTGTTTGATCAGGTAACAGTACTCAGTTTTATGGGTATGGACAGAAAATAAATACAGTAGGAGGTTAAAAATGCATAATTATGAGATAAAAAGTCGTCAATATGAGATAAGAAATGCACAATTATGAGGTAAAGAGTAGAAATTATATGATAAAGTCAAAATTCTGAGGTAAAAATAGTCAAAATTTTTCTCCACTCATGTACAACTTATTTACGTACCACCAGAACTATTTAGTTTGAAAAAGTAATGAGTCTATTCTTACAATGTAAGGAGTATAAAGTACAGTATTTATACAAAAATGTGGGGAATAAAAGTTTAGGTATCTGTACTTTACTTGACTATTTATTTACCTGGGAGGTTTTTACTTTTATTCCCTACATTTTTGTATAGATACCTAAAAAATATATATATTAATGAAGTACTTCTACTTAATTACTTTAAACCTCTGCACATGGACGTGGTCACACAGATGATGTTCATTCAAAAGTTGACAGCATGGTGTCCGTGGCTTCCAAGGTGTCCACTTCCAGGTCTTTAACAGGTCAGATACAGGTCAAAGGTCAGTAAAAAGTCGACTTGGGAACATTTACCTGCAGTGAACGTTTGGTTCTTGTTTGGTCGATCTCAATAAAGAGCTTAGACTGCATCCTTCTGGTCTGCACTTGGGTCCTTCACACTACACACATCCAAACAGAAACAAGACTAAATTATTTGTTCATATTTATTAGTATTAGTTTATTTATGTCTCGTCTAGAGTTGACCTTTTATAACCTTAACACATCGTCACACAGTCAGACATTTCAGATCTGTTTTATTAAATGCAGACTTCACCACTGTATGAATACAAGAACAACTTAACACTAATAAATAATTTACAAAGAATAACAAAGAACAATCGCCCTGTTCTACATCATCATCATCATCATCATCATTATTATTATTATTATCATTGTCAAACACTTTCTTTTCTTTGACATCACATCGAAGAAAAAGACAGATCTGTACTTGTAATTATCTGTTTCCTACAATTGTCATTGAATTCAAATAAATAAAAGAACTGATATCAGTATTTTATTATTTCCATAAATATCTCAGAAAAATTCTATATATTTTTGTTGTGATGAGATCTGATACAATATTTGTGATTCAAAGCCCCAACATCACATAACAGTGAATCATCTGCTCATATAATTATCACAAATATTCTACATTTCACAGTTTTATTTGCACATCAAAGACATCATGTACTTTTTTTTAACAGTACAAAGGCATGGCTACAATGTAAAAGGCAGCACAAAATAGACTTATGTCTTATTTTAGTACATGTCGCAGCTGAAGGCAACGAGAACACGAGTCAGTCTCAGTGAATTTACATTCATCACTTGTTTTTTTTTTTTTTACAGCCAGGAAATGATATTTCTGTCCATGGCCGACAGAAACTACATTCATGATGAGGATTTGGAGTTGCAGTGACAATGGCTGCTTATGAGTGGACACTGTGGCTCATGTCTTTGGTTCCTCTTTTCAATAAGAGAAGACGTACGAGGCCTGAAAAGGTCTGAAAAAAAAGTACATTTCAACAATACTTTCTTTTTCAACATAATCCTGCAGAACTGAAAACCTTTATAAATAAATACAACTAATCAATTACAATAAAATAAATTTAAAATTCAATTAAAAAATAAATAAATAAAACATTTTGTGTTTTTTTTTGTGGATTTAATAAAACAATGTTAAATTAAAAAAAAAAAAAAAAAAGTAGGTATGCCCTGATGAAGGCCCTTGGCCACAACACGTAGGCTTTTTTTTTTTTTTTTTTTTTTTTAACTTTTGCATTGTTTTATTAAATGCTTTGTTAATGTATATATTTTTTAAATCTCAGAGTGTATCTGCTTTTTTCCCTCTTCTGAACTTTAACCTCACCCAGTACAGATGAGCACCTGAGTAAAGATCATTTGCATCTACTGAGTGCTCATAGCCGCCTATTTTGCCTTCTCATTGTGAATATTCAGGTTATTCCTGGCTGGAGCAGCTCTGTCTTTTCAGCATTCTATCGTAAGATGACTTCAGACAACACTTTTTTTCTTCACGAAGGAGCAAGGACTTGATATTATTTGTTTGCCCTGATGAAGTCCCTTGGCCACAACACGTAGGCTGATGTGTTTTTAACTTTTGCATTGTTTTATTAAATACTTTGCTCTGCTTTTTTCCCTCTACGGAATTAATGATGTTGATTATTGGTAAATATTCAGTTTATCGCCGAGGTCCAGTTCAAACGCTCATTCATCATCTGCAGTCATGCTGATAACTAACATTGTGGAGCAGAGCATTGTCCTGATGGAACAGGAAAGCTCTTCTGAATGATCTACTCCACACTACTTTACTCAGGTATTGAGCATAAATACATAAAATGAGTCCAAATTCAACTCAAACATGTGAAATGTTGCTCTGTCTGCTGCTCACTTTGGCAAACAAACCTATTTCTCTTGTTCCGGCTCAGAACTTATCAATCACTCCTGGTTTGTGATATTAAAAAATAATAAGTTGTCATATGAAGCAGCTTTGATTAGATAAAACTGAACTCATGGGGGTTGGTTGAATTTACAATAACTGCTGTGATCACATTATCAGTGCATCCTGGGGGAACAGATAACCTCATTATAAACCATTTACACTGTAAACCCTTCTCTTATTGTAAAGTGGCAGCCTGTTCACTTCTTGGCAGTGTGTCTTTTTTTGTTCACGTCCATGTTGTCAAAGAAAGCTAAAGCCCCGCCCCTTCTGCTATGCCCCTTGAAACTTCACTGGAGAAAAAATAAGAAGTCATTTTGTGTTCCCATTTGATTGCACATATTGCGTTTGCAAACAAAAAAGATGATTTTAAAGAAAAAGAAAGTTGGAGTTCCTTGCAAATACAGTCGAGGAACATTTGTTTACTTACAGTTTTGCTAATTAGGCCTAATGTCTCTAATTTGCATCATAGTTGTTGTAGTCAAATTAACAACCTCCTCTTCATTTAGCATCTGTATCACAGTAACAACTTTTTTTTTTTTCTTAATAATAGTAAATAAATTTGCTAACTGGGCTCCCTGCTTCGGCTGTGATTTTTAAAAAATGTATATAAAAACAAAACCTCGGTCAGTACTTTTACCACCTCTGCTTTTACATATAACATTCTGATATAAGGTTCCTTCCTGATTGACTGAAGTTAGAACTTTAGTTTGGATTTAGTTGATCAATTTAACCTCAAGACTTTTCTGACTGACAGACAGGCACCGCCTCCTGATGATGTCACATGACCAACTATGACCAATCAGACTGTAATTCAGTTTCGGAACTTTTAATATTTAGTCATGAGTAGATAGAACCATAATGGAAGAACATAGAACCATAATAGAACCACATAGATCCATAATGAAATATAATAGAACCACATAGAACCATAATGGAATGTCATAGAACTATAACGAACCGCATAGAAACTATAATGGAACTACATAGAACCATAATGGAACCATAATGAACTATAGTAGAGCCACATAGAACATTTATGGAATGACATAGAACTATAACGGAAACCAGTGCAAATATTTTTCTCCAAAACATTTCCGATGTAATTTTTAAAATGTATTTATATATTGTTTCATATGATTTTATCTTAGTATTTTTTTTTCAGTTTTATTGTGTTTATTTTATCGTACAACACTTTGGAAACTGTTGTGGTTGTTTAAATATGCGCTCTATAAATAAAAATAGGTTGGAATAACATGAAGGGGCAGGACTAGAGCTGTTGACTGCTTCAGTCTAACAGCTGACTTCATACACATCTATGTCTGACTTGTTGTGCACTTGTGGGCATGAACAGGTGGGGCAGTTTGGACAGGCGGGGCAGTTTGGACTGGTAGGGCAGTTTGGACAGGTAGGGCAGGTGGGACACTTTGGTCGTTTGAAGCTGAACAACAGTGCGATGCCTCCTAACACCTGTAAACACGAGCCTAACCATCCGAAGTAGAGCGACCCGGCCGCACGCAGGCTGAGCTGAGGGAAGCGGGGGTTATTACTGATGCCATAACTGGGGTCTTCCATACCCAGTCTGCTCAGGTTATGGGTGTAGACCCCCAGGGCGGTCAGGCTGAGCAGCCCGGCCATGACCATGAGGAGCCCGCCCGCCGCTGCCACACCCCTCAAAGGTAAATCTGTCCAACAGCGCACCCCGATGCAGGCCAGGACGATACCGGTACCGCATAGAAACAAAGAGGTGAGCACTAGCCCCTGGGCCAGGCGGACCCGTGGATCCCTCTGATACGGCCCTGCGACGGGCCAGCACTGCTTCAGCTCAGAGTGCGCCACCTGCAGGCAGCTTTCCCACAATCCATCAGAGCGCACTAAGAGGAGCGCCTCCACCGACCGCACCCCCAGGCCTTGACCTTTGATCCCAGAGCGGAGGAGTGACGCAGGGCCGGACGTACTCAGACGGGCTTGTCCCTCCCTCCACTGTGGAGTGATGGCGGCGGTGAAGACCAGGACTAGGCCCAGGGGCGCAAACACAATCCCCATTACCATGGAGGCTGGGGTCTGCATCATCGTTAGAGAACCTTGATTGTTTTTAGGTGGCGAGGAGTGTGACAGTGGAACACTCAAGACATCTAGTTAGTTGGAGCTTTGAGTGGAAATAAAACAGTACCTGAGTCCAAAAAACGGACGATAATGACGGTTAGGGATCTAAACGGGAACGCTTGGCATGGTCCAGACTCGGTTCTGAAAGGAGAAGAAGAAGACATGAGGAGAAACAAACCATGATTTACCAAATAAGAACCTTCACAAGACATGTTTATACTGTCAGTGTTGAGTATATGGACCTGGTTTGGGACTGGACTGGATTGGATCAGAATGGATTGGATTGGACTGGAATGGATTAGATTGGGTTAGATAATATAAATAACAATGGTTGCTATCAAATATTTTTCATAATAATAATGGATTGGATTTATATAGTGTTTTTTTTGGCCACTCAAAGCTCTTTACATTAGTGACCCATTATTCATTCACTCTCACATGCTCACTCTGGTGGTGGTAAACTACATATGTAGCCACAGTTGCCCTGGAATAGACTGTGTTGCAGTCATTTTGTGCCTAGGGCCCCTCGGACCACCACCAAACATTCAACAAGTGTCTTGCCCAAGGACACAATGGACTAACTAGGACAGAGTGGGATTGAACCACCAACCCTTTGGTTATTAAATAGCCGTCTCAATTTGTCCAGTTCTGTACAAATATTAAAAGTTTCTGTCTTCATCTTCTCTGAATGAAAATACATTAATGTGTGACACAGTATAAACATAATTAATAAACAGCACTAGTTGACATTTAGACAAATTCAGATGTGTTGAATACAGTTACCAGGTCAAGCACTCTGAATGAAAGTGAAAGTTTTTTTTACCTTTTCATCACACTCTTCTCTGTTTCTGTGAAGGTCCTTCATCACAACTGAGGAAGAAATGAGTCCAATTAGAAACGTGATGGATGTTGTTTCAGTGCTGTTTGTCCTGTTTTAGTCCTGTTTCTGTCCTCATTCAGTCCTACTTAAGTCCTGTTTTAGTCCTCATTCAGTCTTGTTTTAGTCATGTTTTAGTCCTGGTTCTGTCCTCATTCAGTCCTGTTTTAGTCATGTTTTAGTCCTGGTTCTGTCCTCATTCAGTCCTGTTTTAGTCATGTTTTAGTCCTGGTTCTGTCCTCATTCAGTCCCGTTTTAGTCATGTTTTAGTCCTGGTTCTGTCCTCTTTCAGTCCTGTTTTAGTCATGTTTTAGTCCTGGTTCTGTCCTCATTCAGTCCTGTTTCAGTCCTCCTTGGGTCCTGCTTCAGTGCTGCTTACGTCCTGTTTCACTCCCACTAAAACACCTGTTCTACAGCTGTTCTATGTCACTGGCCATAACATCCATCATTACCTTCCAGGTTATTGGAAGTCCAAGTGTCTAACAGGGAACAAGTGTCTTGTGTAGAAAACTTGACTCCATGACACAAGCTTTGATCTGCTCACATGTGTTTTCAGACAGATAAGGAGTTAAATACTGTCAAATGTCATCACAGTCAGTATTATTACATTTACTGCAGAAGGAAAAGGCTGTTTTCTCTTATTATGACATTTTCCCCCATGGTTTTGACACCTGAAACAAGCGAGGTCAAAGGTAATGGTTGTATGAGCAGATTATGACACAGATAGTGTGCAGTTGACACATGTGATTGAATATTTGCTTCGTATGTATTTAAACCTGTGTCGTTCACATTTCACCCTGTTTCTGTCCCTGTCTGGACCATGTCATGTGATCTAAAGTGGTCAGATAATGTTACAGATGACAGATATCTTCATATTAAACAGATTACCCCCCCCCCCCCCCCTCCTTCTAATGAGCCCACTCTTCTCTGATCATAAATGGTTACTTCGTATATTTGTGCTGTGCTTGTGTTATTTATGTGATTATTATTGTTATTTTGTGTAAACACAGGCGGTAGAAGCAGGAGACTGGACAGGAAAAGAAAGAGCAGTCAATGCCTGCATCTGTTGCTAGGATACAATAACTTGGCCAGTCTCAATGTGACAGCCTGTGCGTGTGTTTCTTGTATCCCTATCCTTACGGGGACATTGATCTCTTTACACAGTCACGCCATGGGGACCTCTGACACCATGGGGACCAAAATGTCCCAATGAAGGTTATATATAAATGTAGGGGAATTCTTTATGAAATATAATACATTGAAGCAAATGATGTCCCCTATAAGCACATGAACTTGATTTTTTCTACAAAGAATGGAGGAAAGAGGTGCAAAGCAAACATGTATTTTTCAAAGGTTTCAAGATGTTTCCTTTTTTATTTCAAATTTCTTACAATTTTGTTTTATTATTGTTTTATTATTTAATTGTTATATATATATATATATATATATATATATATATATATATATATATATATATATATATATATATATATATATATATATATATATATATATATATTACATTTATTTAATTTTTTATTTAATTCAATTTAATTATTTTATGCCATTTTAAAAAAAATATAAAACTAAAAATATTAAATAAAATTTAACTTATTTATTTATTTAAAGAACACGTGATGATTACAAACTTGGTCCTCATGAGGCACGGAAACCAGCATTTGTGTGTGTGTGTGTGTGTGTGTGTGTATCACCAGGCCTCGTTAGACTCTTTTGAAAACACAACCTATTGTGTACACACATGGAATACTAAAATTGGATGAACACTGTTGTCATCGCGATTTCTCCAAACCCACTGAGTGATGACGCTGTCTGACCTTGGAACTATTCAGTGATGTTATGTCAGAGTCTGAATACTGAGTGAGTCCATGTTCGGTGATTGAAAATTAATTTCCTCTGAGACAAGACAAGACGAGGACACAGACAAACATACTGACACATCAGTGGACACAGTCAGGATCAGTCTATCCACTGGTAAGGACACACCAGTGGACACAGTCAGGATCAGTCTATCCACTGGTAAGGACACCCCAGTGGACACAGTCAGGATCAGTCTATCCACTGGTAGGGACACACCAGTGGACACAGTCAGGATCAGTCTATCCACTGGTAAGGACACCCCAGTGGACACAGTCAGGATCAGTCTATCCACTGGTAGCGACACACCAGTGGACACAGTCAGGATCAGTCTATCCACTGGTAAGGACACCCCAGTGGACACAGTCAGGATCAGTCTATCCACTGGTAGCGACACACCAGTGGACACAGTCAGGATCAGTCTATCCACTGGTAGGGACACACCAGTGGACACAGTCAGGATCAGTCTATCCACTGGTAGGGAGCGCACCAGTGGACACAGTCAGGATCAGTCTATCCACTGGTAAGGACACACCAGTGGACACAGTCAGGATCAGTCTATCCACTGGTAGGGACACACCAGTGGACACAGTGAGGATCAGTCTATCCACTGGTAGGGACACACCAGTGGACACAGTCAGGATCAGTCTATCCACTGGTAGGGACACACCAGTGGACACAGTCAGGATCAGTCTATCCACTGGTAAGGACACACCAGTGGACAGTCACTGTGTATTAGCCTTTATAATCAAAATGCAAATCAAACAAATGAGTAAAAGGATTTATAGTTCTGTTCGTTTTTAATATGATAGATGGAATAAATTCGTGAAAAGCATGTTTGTTAAAAATTAATAAAGTTAAAAACAGAACTAAATTGTAATTTCTAAGTAAATATCCTCAACTTACTGAATTATTTTAACAGTTTTCTTTTTTTATTTGTATTAATTACAGTTAAATAGATTGTTTTGGACGTTCATGTTGTTGTTGTTGTTGTTGTTACTCAGATCAGCAGAAAATGCTGTTTTTCTTGGACCATCTGTTTGAGCTGTAGTTTTTCTGCAGTATTCCTGCACCCGTAGGTGTTCCACGGTCTGTGTGCATATGGGCTGGCTTTATATCAGACTAATATTTATACAATCATTTATTTCTCGGTATGTTTAATATAATATAAACAGACACAAATGTTGAGGAAATCACATGACATGTTTAGATTTAACTGGAATCAAACAGAAACAAATTAATTAAACTGAATTAAATTGAATCTAATTGAATGCAATGTAATGAACTGAATTGAACTTTTATATTTAATCAACTGCCAAATTTAAAAAAATGACATAAACTGAACTGAATTGAATCCAACTGAACATAAATAAACGAAATAAAAGGAATAATTACAATTTAACTGAATGAATCAACTACAATTCAAGTGATTTGACTTGACTTAGCAAAACTAAATACATTTCACTGAATTTAAATGATTGTAAAGGTAAAACTATATGTCTTATTCTGCTACTGGAATGTTTTAAATATAAACCACATTGAAAAAACTGACAGAATCCTTATTTTGTTTCTGAAATATTGATGATATTCATAAACCCTCCTCATTCAGAGCAGAGCATCTTTATTAACCCTTTTTCAAACGTCACATTTTCATATTTTCAATTCAGAATAATATCATTTTTTCCAGTTTGACATCCACATCATTAAATACTTCCAGAACTTCAAACATCCGTCTAACCTTTTCCTCCTCATACTGACTGAACAGCAGTGACTCCAGCTCATGCTTTTACTTGTTTGCTGTGTGAAATATGGGAGGAAGAACGAAAGGCATGGAAACACCTGCAGAGGAGCCACAACACTGAGGAACCAACAACATGGTGTGAAAACAAAGCTGGTGAGGCTATAAATAGTGCTGAAAACGACACTTTAGCTTCTTTTTTTTTTTCCCCTGCACACGGGATCATTTGCAGCTCCATACGTGCACACACTTACCATTCAGCTCAGGCTGCTGGATCCCACTGCAGACGGATGATGCTGGAACACTGGGGAACATGTTCGGATCATGCATCCAGGTTTTCCTCCTCATTCTTCATCCTGCCTCCTCCTCCTATGTCCTCCCTTCATTACTCTGTGATCATTTCTGTGTCCTGGTGGTTCTCTGTCCGTCTGGGTTTTCTGCCCTTGTTTCCTCCTTCCCTACCTTCCTATCTGTCTCTACTGACTCTCTCTCTCTCTCTCTCTCTCTCTCTGTTTGCTGAAGGATGTCTGTGTTGTATCTAGGACAGTGCTGCTGCTTTACCCAATGCTGTCACCAAATAGGGAAAAAACACTGAACACTTCATCTTACAAACCACTGATGATGGAAAACAACAGTACACACACACACACACACACACACACACACACACACACACACACACACACACACACACACACACACACAGACACTGGTTTCCATGTCTCATGAAGACCAAGTACAGGCACATGGTTTTCATTGGGTAGAGGGAGGGGTTGAACATTCTGGGTTTCTTTATTAATTCTATTTGTTACCTACTTTCCTATCTGCTTATATGTTTTATTGTTTGTTTTTTGTAGATATGTATATGCTTATTTGTTTTGTACTATGCACTATTGATATAAGCTGAATTCATGTTAATGGGGAAGTGAAGAAGAGGTAGGATTAACCCTTGTGCGGCCCTTCGTAAAAGGCACACTGGCTGTGTCCTACAATCGGGTCTTAAAAACCCAGATTCCAAAGTTCAGTTCCATAGACTCATCACCCCACCCCCCAAGGATATATTACTGTTTTCAGTAGTAAGCAATGGCATCCTACAGTACGTATAAAAAGGTACATTTGTGAGCCACCGGGTCTCTTTGACCCGAAGGACCGCACAAGGGTTAAAGAAGCTTATGCTTCATCCTACTCCTTTTTGGACATGTCATTGTGTATTATTATTATTATTATTATTATTATTATTATTATTATTATTATAATTATTGTATTAATTATTGTTGTCATTCTGCACATGTTCGAAATAAAGCATTCATTCATTCATTCAAGTTTGTCATTGCTTGTCGGTAGGCATTGACAAGTTGTTGTAAAAATATATATAAAAAAAACCACTCATACAACAGAATGTTCAGGCACATTTAAACTAAGTGCTTGTGAAATTTGCCTTTGAGTAGTAAGCGTGTGCATGCAAAATTTTAGCTGTTTCGTAAAAAATAATTTTTTTTTTTAAAAAGCCAAAGTTTGGCCCTTGATTTCATCCCAGATTAAAATGTTGCCCTTCTGTGAATTTGAGTTTGACACCCCTGCCCTATCCCACCAAAATACTGCCTCTGGTTCAGTTTCATCATGTAAATATTCCACTATTTTAGCGACCTTGGGTTCCATGAAAGGCACTATATAAAACAAAGTTATTGTTGTTGGAAAAACAGTATTTCTGGGAATTACCAGAGGTGGAAAAACTACTGAAAAAAATGTAGTTGAGTAAAATTATCTTTACTATGTTTAACAGCACACATCTAAAAATGTACAAAAAATACTTCATTTAAAATGTAACTTGAGTACAAGTTACTTCATTAATAGTTTCAACCATACATATATGAGGTGTCAGATAGTCAACAAATTATACGTTCCATAAATGATATCTTGCAACTGGAGAACATCAGCCAAATGATATTACTACTACCACTACTGTGCACTGACCATATCCACGAACCCTGCCCATGACGCACACTAACCCCGGTCATGACACAATAACCCCACCCACAACGCGTGTAACTATGCGCACGACATGCTAACCCCACCCACGACACCCTAACCCACGACCCCGACACATCACGCTAACCCCACCCACGACGCGCGTTAATGCCACCCACATCACACTGAACCCACACATGTAATGCGCGCTAAACCCCGCCCACGTGACACGCTCTAAAACCCGCCCAGGTAACATGTGCTAAACCACGCCCACGTCATGCTAACCCCACCCACATCACACTAAAGCCACCCACGTACCTCGCTGTCAACCACGCCCATGTAACACGCTAAACCACGCCCATGTAACACCCTACAAACCCCGCCCAAATAACGCGCGGTAAACCACGCCCACGTAATGCTAACCCAACCCAAAACCACGCCCACATCACGCTAACCCAAACTATGACCTCGCCCACGTCACGCTAACCCCACCCCCATCACACTAAAGCCGCCCACGTAACGCGCTCTAAACCACGCCCATGTAACACACTAAAAAACGCCCAAGTAACACCCTCTAAACCCCGCCCAAATAACGCGCACTAAACCAAGCCCACGTAACGCTAACCCAACCCAAAACCCAGCCCACATCACGCTAACCCCACCCACGACGCGTGTTAACCCCATCCACATCACACTAAACCCGCGCGTGTAACGCCCTAAACGGCGTCCACGTAAAGTGCGCCAAACCCCGCAACGCGCTCCAAACAACGCCCATGTAACACGCTAAACCACGCCCACGTAACATCCTCTAAACCCCGCCCAATTTACACGCGCTAAACCATGCCCACATAACGCTAACCTAACCCATAACCCCACCCACAACATGCACTAAACCCTGCCTCCGTAACGCGCGCTAAACCCCACCGTAACGCGCGCTAAACCCCGCCCCCGTAACGCGCGCCAAACCCCGCCCACGTAACGCATGCCAAACCCCGCCCCCGTAAGGCGTGCCGAACCCAACCCAAAACCCCGCCCCCGTAAGGCGCGCCGAACCCAACCCAAAACCCCGTCCCCGTAACGCGCGCCGAACCCAACCCAAAACCCCGCCCCCGTAACGCGCGCCGAACCCAACCCAAAACCCCGCCCCCGTAACGCACACCGAACCCAACCCAAAACCCCGCCCCCGTAACGCGCGCCAAACGCCGCCCCCCGTAACGCGCGCCAAACCCCGCCCCCGTAACGCGCGCCAAACCCCGCCCCCGTAATGCGCGCCAAACCCCCGCCCCCGTAACGCGCGCCAAACCCCGCCCCCGTAACGCGCGCTAAACCCCGCCCCCGTAACACGCGCCGAACCCAACCCAAAACCCCGCCCCCATAACGCGCGCTAAACCCCGCCCCCGTAACGCGCTCCAAACCCCGCCCCCGTAACGCGCGCCAAACCCCGCCCCGTAACGCGCGCCAAACCCCGCCCCCGTAACGCGCGCCAAACCCAACCCAAAACCCCGCCCCCGTAACACGCGCTAAACCCCGCCCCCGTAACGCGCGCCAAACCCAACCCAAAACCCCGCCCACGTAACGTGCTCTAAACCCCGCCCCCGTAACGCGCGCCAAACCCCGCCCCCGTAACGCGCGCTGTTGTTTGTTTGTTGGATTTTTAGTGTTTTTTTATTGAGTTGTTTGTTGGATTTTTAGTGTTTTTAGAGTTAGTTGTTTGTTGCTTTAGTGTTAGTTGTTTGTTGGGTTTTTAGCGTCTTTTGAGTGAGTTGTTTGTTTGTTGGATTTTTAGTGTTGTTTGTTGGATTTTTAGTGTTGTTTGTTGGATTTTTAGTGTTTTTAGCGTTCGTTGTTTGTTTGTTGGATTTTTAGTGTTTTTAGTGCTGTTTGTTTGTTGGATTTTTAGTGTTTTTAGTGTTGTTTGTTGGATTTTTAGTGTTTTTAGCGTTCGTTGTTTGTTTGTTGGATTTTTAGTGTTTTTAGTGCTGTTTGTTTGTTGGATTTTTATTGTTCGTTAGTGTTGTTTGTTGGATTTTTAGTGTTTTTACAGTTAGTTTTTTGTTTATTTGATTTTTAGTGTTTTTTAGTGTTAGTTGTTTGTTTGTTGGATCTTTAGTGTTTTTAGCATTCGTTGTTTGTTTGTTGGATTTTTAGTGTTTTTAGTGCTGTTTGTTTGTTGGATTTTTTGTGTTTTTAGTGTTGTTTGTTTGTTGGATTTTTAGTGTTTTTTGTGTAGTTTGTTGGATTTTTAGTGTTTTTTAGTGTTAGTTGTGCATTTGTTGGATTTTTAGTGTTGTTTGTTGGATCTTTAGTGTTTTTTAGTGAGTTGTTTATTGGATTTTTATTGTTTTTAGAGTTAGTTGGTTGTTTGTTGGATTTTTAGTGTTTTTAGTGTTGTTTGTTGGATTTTTAGTGTTTTTAGTGTTGTTTGTTGGATTTTTAGTGTTTTTAGTGTTGTTTGTTGGATTTTTAGTGTTCTTTAATGTTGTTTGTTGGATTTTTAGTGTTTTTTAGTGAGTTGTTTGTTGGATTTTTAGCGTTTTTTGAGTTAGTTGTTTGTTTGTTGGATTTTTAGTGTTTTTAGTGTTGTTTGTTGGATTTTTAGTGTTTTTTAGTGTTGTTTGTTTGTTGGATTTTTAGTGTTTTTTAGTGTTGTTTGTTGGATTTTTAGTGTCCTTTAGTGTTGTTTGTTGGATTTTTAGTGTTTTTTAGTGAGTTGTTTGTTGGATTTTTAGTACTTTTTAGTGTTGTTTGTTTATTTGATTTTTAGTGTTTTTAGTGTTGTTTGTTTATTTGATTTTTAGTGTTTTTAGTGTTGTTTGTTTATTTGATTTTTAGTGTTTTTAGTGTTGTTTGTTGGATTTTTAGTGTTCTTTAATGTTTTTTGTTGGATTTTTAGTGTTTTTTAGTGTTGTTTGTTTGTTGGATTTTTAGTGGTTTTAGCGTTAGTTGTTTGTTTGTTAGATTTTTAGTGTTTTTAGTGTTGTTTGTTTATTTGATTTTTAGTGTTTTTAGTGTTGTTTGTTGGATTTTTAGTGTTCTTTAATGTTTTTTGTTGGATTTTTAGTGTTTTTTAGTGTTGTTTGTTTGTTGGATTTTTAGTGGTTTTAGCGTTAGTTGTTTGTTTGTTAGATTTTTAGTGTTTTTTATTGAGTTGTTTGTTGGATTTTTAGTGTTTTTAGAGTTAGTTGTTTGTTTGTTGGATTTTTAGTGTTTTTAGTGTTGTTTGTTGGATTTTTAGTGTTTTTTAGTGTTGTTTGTTTGTTGGATTTTTAGTGTTTTTTAGTGTTGTTTGTTGGATTTTTAGTATCCTTTAGTGTTGTTTGTTGGATTTTTAGTGTTTTTAGTGCTGTTTGTTTGTTGGATTTTTAGTGTTTTTAGTGTTGTTTGTTGGATTTTTAGTGTTTTTAGCGTTCGTTGTTTGTTTGTTGGATTTTTAGTGTTTTTAGTGCTGTTTGTTTGTTGGATTTTTATTGTTCGTTAGTGTTGTTTGTTGGATTTTTAGTGTTTTTACAGTTAGTTTTTTGTTTATTTGATTTTTAGTGTTTTTTAGTGTTAGTTGTTTGTTTGTTGGATCTTTAGTGTTTTTAGCATTCGTTGTTTGTTTGTTGGATTTTTAGTGTTTTTAGTGCTGTTTGTTTGTTGGATTTTTAGTGTTTTTAGTGTTGTTTGTTTGTTGGATTTTTAGTGTTTTTTGTGTAGTTTGTTGGATTTTTAGTGTTTTTTAGTGTTAGTTGTGCATTTGTTGGATTTTTAGTGTTGTTTGTTGGATCTTTAGTGTTTTTTAGTGAGTTGTTTATTGGATTTTTATTGTTTTTAGAGTTAGTTGGTTGTTTGTTGGATTTTTAGTGTTTTTAGTGTTGTTTGTTGGATTTTTAGTGTTTTTAGTGTTGTTTGTTGGATTTTTAGTGTTTTTAGTGTTGTTTGTTGGATTTTTAGTGTTCTTTAATGTTGTTTGTTGGATTTTTAGTGTTTTTTAGTGAGTTGTTTGTTGGATTTTTAGCGTTTTTGAGTTAGTTGTTTGTTGTTGGATTTTTAGTGTTTTTAGTGTTGTTTGTTTAGTGTTTTTTAGTGTTTTTTAGTGTTGTTTGTTGTTGGATTTTTAGTGTTTTTAGTGTTGTTTATTGGATTTTTAGTGTTTTTAGTGAGTTGTTTGTTTTTGGATTTTTAGTGTTTTTTAGAGTTAGTTGTTTTTTGTGGATTTTTAGTGTTTTTAGTGGTTGTTTGTGTTGTGTGTTGGATTTTAGTGTTTTTTAGTGTTGTTGTTGTTGGATTTTTAGTGTTTTTTAGTGTTGTTTGTTGGATTTTTAGTGTCCTTTAGTGTTGTTTGTTGGATTTTTAGTGTTTTTTAGTGAGTTGTTTGTTGGATTTTTAGTACTTTTTAGTGTTGTTTGTTTATTTGATTTTTAGTGTTTTTAGTGTTGTTTGTTTATTTGATTTTTAGTGTTTTTAGTGTTGTTTGTTTATTTGATTTTTAGTGTTTTTAGTGTTGTTTGTTGGATTTTTAGTGTTCTTTAATGTTTTTTGTTGGATTTTTAGTGTTTTTTAGTGTTGTTTGTTTGTTGGATTTTTAGTGGTTTAGCGTTAGTTGTTTGTTTGTTAGATTTTTAGTGTTTTTTATTGAGTTGTTTGTTGGATTTTTAGTGTTTTTAGAGTTAGTTGTTTGTTTGTTGGATTTTTAGTGTTTTTAGTGTTGTTTGTTGGATTTTTAGTGTTTTTTAGTGTTGTTTGTTTGTTGGATTTTTGTTAGTGTTTTTTGTGTATTTTGTGGTTGTCTTTAGTGTTGTTTGTTGGTTTAGGTTTTTAGTGAGTTGTTTGTTTTTTGGATTTTTAGTGTTTTTAGAGTTAGTTGTTTGTTTGTTGGATTTTTAGCGTTTTTAGAGTTAGTTGTTTGTTTGTTGGATTTTTAGCGTTTTTAGAGTTAGTTGTTTGTTTGTTGGATTTTTAGTGTTTTCTAGAGTTAGTTGTTTGTTTGTTGGATTTTTAGTATTTTTAGTGTTGTTTGTTGGATCTTTAGTATTAGTTCTTTGTTGGATTTTTAGTATTTTTCAGGATTGTTTATTTGTTGGATTTTTAGTGTTCTTTAGTGGTGTTTGTTGGATTTTTAGTACTTTTTAGTGTTGTTTGTTTATTTGATTTTTAGTGTTTTTAGTGTTGTTTGTTTATTTGATTTTTTGTGTTTTTAGTGTTGTTTGTTGGATTTTTAGTGTTCTTTAATGTTTTTTGTTTGTTGGATTTTTAGTGGTTTTAGAGTTAGTTGTTTGTTTGTTAGATTTTTAGTGTTTTATATTGAGTTATTTGTTGGATTTTTAGTGTTTTTAGAGTTAGTTGTTTGTTTGTTGGATTTTTAGTGTTTTTAGTGTTGTTTGTTGGATTTTTAGTGTTTTTAGTGTTGTTTGTTTATTTGATTTTTAGTGTTTTTAGTGTTGTTTGTTGGATTTTTAGTGTTTTTTAGTGTTGTTTGTTTGTTGGATTTTTAGTGGTTTTAGAGTTAGTTGTTTGTTAGATTTTTAGTGTTTTTTATTGAGTTGTTTGTTGGATTTTTAGTGTTTTTAGAGTTAGTTGTTTGTTTGTTGGATTTTTAGTGTTTTTAGTGTTGTTTGTTGGATTTTTAGTGTTTTTTAGTGAGTTGTTTGTAGGTTTTTGTGTTTTAGAGTTAGTTGTTTGTTTGTTGGATTTTTAGTGTTTTTAGTGTTGTTTGTTGGATTTTTTAGTGTTTTAGTGTTGTTTGTTGGATTTTTAGTTTTTTAGTGAGTTTGTTTGTTGGATTTTTAGTGTTTTTAGTGTTGTTTGTTGGATTTATAGTGTTTTTTAGTGTTTGTTTGTTGAATTTTTTATGTTTTTAGTGTTGTTTGTTGGATTTTTAGTGTTTTTTAGTGTTGTTTGTTGGATTTGTAGTGTTTTTTAGTGGTGTTTGTTGGATTTTAGTGTTTTGTAGTGAGTTGTTTGTTGGAATTTTAGTGTTTTTTAGTGTTGTTTGTTTGTTAGATTTTAGTGTTTTTTATTGAGTTGTTTGTTGGATTTTTAGTGTTTTTAGAGTTAGTTGTTTGTTTGTTGGATTTTTAGTGTTTTTAGTGTTGTTGTTGTGGATTTTTAGTGTTTTTTAGTGAGTTGTTTGAAGGTTTTTTAGTGTTTTTAGAGTTAGTTGTGTGTTTGTTGGATTTTTAGTGTTTTTAGTGTTGTTTGTTGGATTTTTAGTGTTTTTAGTGTTGTTGTGGATTTTTAGTTTTTTAGTGAGTTTGTTTGTTGGATTTTTAGTGTTTTTAGTGTTGTTTGTTGGATTTATAGTGTTTTTAGTGTTGTTGTTGAATTTTTACTGTTTTTAGTGTTGTTTGTTGGATTTTTAGTGTTTTTTAGTGTTGTTTGTTGGATTTGTAGTGTTTTTTAGTGGTGTTTGTTTGTTGAATTTTTACTGTTTTTAGTGTTGTTTGTTGGATTTTTATTGTTTTGTAGTGAGTTGTTTGTTGGATTTTTAGTGTTTTTTAGTGTTGTTTGTTGGATCTTTAGTGTTTTTAGAGTTATTTGTTTGTTTGTTGCATTTTTTGTGTTTTTTGTGTAGTTTGTTGCATTTTTTGTGTTTTTTAGTGTTGTTTGTTGGATCTTTAGTGTTTTTAGAGTTAGTTGTTTGTTTGTTTGATTTTTAGTGTTTTTAGTGTTGTTTGTTGGATTTTTAGTGTTTTTTGTTTTGTTGGATTTTTAGTGTTTTTTAGTGAGTTGTATGTTGGATTTTAGTGTTTTCTAGAGTTAGTTGTTTGTTGGATTTTTAGTGTTTTTAGTGTTGTTTGTTGGATCTTTAGTATTAGTTCTTTGTTGGATTTTTAGTATTTTTTAGGGTTGTTTGTTTGTTGGATTTTTAATGTTCTTTAGTGTTGTTTGTTGGATTTTTGGTGCTTTTTAGTGTTAGTTGTTTGTTTATTTGATTTTTAGTGTTTTTAGTGTTGTTTGTTGGATTTTTAGTGTTCTTTAATGTTTTTTGTTGGATTTGTAGTGTTTTTTGGTGAGTTGTTTGTTGGATTTGTAGTGTTTTTAGAGTTAGTTGTTTGTTTGTTGTATTTTTAGTGTTTTTAGAGTTAGTTGTTTGTTTGTTGTATTTTTAGTGTTTTTAGTGTTGTTTGTTGGATTTTTAGTGTTTTTTAGTGTTGTTTGTTGGATTTTTAGTGTTTTTTAGTGAGTTGTTTGTTTGTTGGATTTTTAGTGTTTTTTAGTGAGTTGTTTGTTTGTTCGATTTTTAGTGTTTTTAGAGTTAGTTGTTTGTTTGTTTGATTTTTAGTGTTTTTAGTGGTGTTTGTTGGATTTTTTAGTGTTGTTTGTTGGATTTTTAGTGTTCTTTAGTGTTGCTTGTTGGATTTTTAGTGTTTTTAGTGTTGTTTGTTGGATTTTTAGTGGTTTTTAGTGGTTAGTTGTGTAGTTGTTGATTGTTGTGTTAGTGTTTTTGAGTTAGTTGTTTGTTGGATTTTTAGTGTGTTTTTAGTGTTAGTTGATTGTTTGTTGGGGTTTTTTTGTGTTAGTTTGTTGGATTTTTTTGTTTTTAGTGTTGTTTGTGTTATTGGATTTTTAGTGTTTTTTAGTGTTGTTTGTTGGATTTTGTAGTGTTTTTAGTGTTGTTTGTTATTGGATTTTAGTGTTATTTGTTTGTTTGTTTTATTGGTTAGTGTTTGTTGTTAGTGTTGTTGTTTTCGATTTTTAGTGTGTTTTAGTGGGTTGTTTGTTGATTTTTGTGTTAGTTGTTTGTTGGATTTTTAGTGTTTTTATTTAGTTGTTGTTTGTTTGTTTTTTAAGTGTTTTTAGTGTTAGTTGTTTGTTGGATTTTTAGTGTTTTTTAGTGTTGTTTGTTGATTTTAGTGTTTGTTTGTTGTGTTTTTAGTGTTGTTTGTTGGATTTTTAGTGTTTTTTAGTGTTGTTTGTTGGATTGTTTGTGGGTTGTTTGTTTGTTTGTTGGATTTTAGTGTTGTTTGTGGTAGTGTTTGTTGTGTTGTTTGTGTTGTTTTTGTTTGTTGTGTTTTTAGTTAGTTGTTTGTTGGGTTTTTAGTGTTTAGTTGTTTGTGGTTTTAGTGTTGTTTGTTGGATTTAGTGTTTTTGTGGTTGTTTGTTGGATTTTTTGTTTGTTGTTGTTGTTTGTATTTTTTAGTGTTGTTTGTTTAGTTGGTTTTTGTAGTGTTTGTTGTTAGGTTGTGTTGTTGTGGATTTTTAGTGTTTTTAGTGTTGTTTGTTGGATTTTTAGTGTTTTTAGAGTTGTTGTTGGATTTTTAGTGTTTTTAGTGTTGTTTGTTGGATTTTTGTGTTTTTAGTGTTGTTTGGTTTAGTGTTTTTAGTGTTTTTTAGTGTTGTTGTGTTTGTTGGATTTTTAGTGTTTTTTGTTGGTTTGTTGTTTGTTGGTTTTTTAGTGTTTTTTTAGTTTTAGTTGTTTGTTGGATTTTTAGTGTTTTTTAGTGTTTTTGGTTTGTGATTTTTAGTGTTTTTATGTTGTTTGTTGGATTTTTAGTGTTTTTTAGTTGTTTGTTGGATTTTTAGTGTTTTTTAGTGTTGTTTGTTGGATTTTTAGTGTTTTTTAGTGTTGTTTGTTGGATTTTTAGTGTTTTTTAGTGTTGTTTGTTGGTGTGTTTTTAGTGTTTTTTGTGTTGTTTGTTTGTGGATTGTTGGTTTTAGTGTTTTTAGTTTGTTGATTGTTGATTTTTAGTGATTGTTGGATTTTTAGTGTTTTTTGAGTTGTGTTGGATTTTTAGTGTTTTTAGTGTTGTTTGTTGGATTTTTTAGTGTTTGTTGGTTTTAGTGTTTAGTGTTGTTGTTGGATTTTTAGTGTTTTTTGTTTGTTGGATTTTTAGTGTTTTTTAGTGGTTGTTTGTTGGATTTTTAGTGTTTTTAGAGTTGTTTGTTGGATCTTTAGTGTTTTTAGAGTTGTTTG
>CM035804.1:39547258-39590564 GCA_020466265.1 Siphamia tubifer
GTTTTGATGCTGAGGAGGAGGGTCTAAGGACGGGGGGCGGGGCCTGCGACATTATCTGTTTATTTCATCTGTGTATTTCATTGATTGTTTGTTTTTTTCAAACCAACTGTCTTAAACCCTATGAGAGTTACCTGTTCTGATTTGGGGCTCTACAAAAAATGTTAATGGAATTGTCACAATAGTAGTAATTAAAGGGTTAACATTTAAATAGCATGTGTGTTTGTTGTTCGATGAATTATAAAAGCGATTTTCTTCCATATATTATGTTTGATCCTGACATTTTACTAAAAACTAAATTGCTTTAAGATAAGGACAGAGCTTTGGAGTGGCACCAGGAACCAGGAGGCAACACAGGCATACTTTTATCATCTCATTTTGATTAATCTGTGGCCTGGAGATACCACTCCTTTTCATATTTTCAAAATTTGTTCTCATATTTTTGATGAATTCATAGCCACAAGGTGAGTGAATATAGAAAGAGCTCAAAGCAGGATGTGAGCTGCATTTTTTTGTTCAAAGAGTATGGGAGTTACGTATTCATTATTAATGCCTTTATTCTTATGTTAATTTTAGTTTCTTGATGTATTGTGTCCACAACTGGGTCTTTATAAAGGAATATAACCTGTTCTACTGAGACAAGTAAAATACGGTGACAGGAAAATAAGATTTAGATCATCAAAAGTCATCAAAAACAATGGTTATGTAATCCAGTCCTAACTCCTGTGTGTATCATGTGACTAAAACAGACCAAAAAGGAAACCCTGAATGAATAAAAGCACTAAAAAAATCAAGTAAGCATTTTTTAAAAGTACAAATAATTATATATATATATATATATATATATATATATATATAATCAGATACTGTTTTCTTGAATTGAGCAATAAAAATAAATAAAAAATCTGAAAATGGAACGATCGGGCTTGTGCGCAAATCAAATAAACACACACATGACAAAAAAAAGGAAAACAGGCTAGAAACGAAAGCTTATTTTCTTTGTCCTTTTTGTCTGATATACATTAAATTAAATGTGCAAAGCATCGAGCATTAATTGTATTAACAGAGCGAGAAAACATAAAATATCTACCGTTTGAAGTCACTATTTCTAAATAATTTAAAACAAGGCATCTTTTTTTCTTTCTCTCCTTTTTTCGCCTTCCCTTACTTTTTTTTCCCTTTTTTAGAACTTTGCCAAAGGAGTTGAAAAACAAAAATCCATCATCAGGCCCATTCCATCATTTCACACCCACACCCTTGTCCTTCCAGATTTCATATTTGTCCTCACTTCAACCCATTCACAAACAATATTAAATAAAACAAGACCTATACAGAATTAAACTATGAGCTATTTTTGTAGTTATATTTGTACAAATAAATACACCTCTCTTTGTACCAGGCATTAAAATGAACAAGAAAATGAAGAAAACAAGTAATATATTTTTTTCCCACATCTGTACAGAATGAGGAATGGAAAAGTAAAAAAAAAAATATTTCAATATGTCTACAATGAATGCTTTCATGACTGGAGCATTTGTTTGGCCTCATGAGATGAAACCGGAACAAAAAAAAAACAAACTCACAAAGTAAATAGTGTTGGAGCTGAAATCCATGAATCACTTCAGATGTGAACTGTCTTTAACTCTGAAATAAAAAGCTTCATCAGTTTGATAGAGAACATAAATACTGTGTTTGAGTGAAAAAAGGTCATGTGGTCTGATGAGTCCACATTAACCCTTTAACCCCTGAAACATTCTGAATGGATAGTTTAGTTTAAATATAGTGGTACCTCTATTTACGAAAGACCCAGCTAAAATCCAAGTTATGAAAAACCTTGACCTAAATTTTTTGTCTCTGAATACAAAATAAAATTGAATTTACGAAAGGAAACTTGAAACCCTGAGACTTAAATACAGTACATTACTATAGGTAATTATGTAAATACATCACATATGTACTGTACGTTTCATTTCATTTAGTTATTTAATACAGGACAGTGTGTATTGGCATTAGTCACAAGAAACAAAATGCATGCACCAGATTTAACAGAGAAGCTAATTTCCATCTGTAGTCCTGGATAGACAACCAACGACACAAACATCACATAACTAAGACGTGACTGCCTTAGAGATGTGTATCCAGGTTAAACATCTTTAGTCTTCACATAAAATATCGTGTATAATGTAAAAATATAATAGCAGGGAGGGAAGAGAAAGAAGCAAGGTAGGTAAACAAATAATTAAATAAACAGGCTAACACCTAGCATCCCATTGGCTGTGAGGGAGCAACCCAACTAAACTAATTAAAATAATATGAGTTGGATCATTATTAGACATGTTCACAGAAGGTAGATATGGATAAGAGTTTGTTTTTTTAGTTGAGATGAGATAAGAAGAGTCATCCTGATTCACACTCCAGAACAATAGGTGGCAGTAATGCACATTTAAAAAATCCAAGAAGAAGGAGGACAGGAAGCTACCCATGATGCTTTTCGTTACCCTTTGACCCTCTTTCATAGCGGAGTGGCGCCTCGTGCGTTACCGACTCTTGTGGCTCCCGGTAACACAGACACTTTAACGGTCAATGCTCCACCTCGAGCAGCGCTCCTAATATCAACAGTTCAGCCGAACGGTGCAAGAAGAGTATATGACCGGGATACTAGCAACAGATTGTTAAAAACTTGGACTCCACAAGCCCGGAGACAGGGACTGTTCTACAGAAACTGTTCAGCGTCCTACAGTGGGCCCCCCCCCATACACACACACAGAGGACGCCTCCGGAGACATCGGAATTATTTTAGTAAGTAGAGGTACTACTGTATTCAGAAAAATGCAAATGTTTTCCTTCATTTTTTTTTCCGTGTTTTTACAGAGTTTTGTCCATGTCTCTGGAGGCGGCGCTAGAGGAAGTAGGAGCGCGGCTGTCACGGTGGATTTACCGCTAAAGCTAAGAGCTAACCTGTTCCGACCACCGCTTCCATCAGTCCTGTTCGCCAACCTACGCGCAGTGGAAAACAAACTGGACTACCTGAAGATAGATTTAAACACCAAACATCATCCACCAGACTGCTGCATCCTCATTCTCACCCAGACGTGTCTCAACTCTTGTCTTCTGGACACTGACATTAGCCTGGACAGGCTAACAATATTCAGGTCAGACAGAATCCATGCTCTCAACAGGTAAAACCCAGTGTGGTGGTGTTTGTATCTACACTAACCAGAGCTGGTGTTAGCCTGTACGAGCTAAAATCGAATCTATTTTCCTTTAACACATATTTCATACAAAATCTGCAATTTTCTATAAATTTTAAAGGGTTTGAGGGGTAGTATTGGGGGCATTTTACATGTAAAATGCAACTGTTTACAAGAGATTCACGTTGCGACAACACTTCTGGAACTAATTATTTTAGTAAGTAGAAGTACCACTGTATTCAGAAAAATGCAAATGTTTTCCTTCCATTTTTTTCCGTGTTTTTACTGAGTTTTGTTCAAGGAACAGGTGTCAAAATCAGCTGAGTTAGGACAAAAGACAAAACTAAAACAACTCTGATCAAATTACAACCCTCGTCATTTTTCCTTTATTTTTTTTGCAAAATCTTCCATGTTATTTATTGTTTTGTAAATATGTATTAGTTTTTGTTTATTTTGTTGCTTATTTTATTTATTTTCTTACATTTTGTTTGTCATTTTATTATTTTTCTTCAGTTTGTTCTGTTTGTATGTTACTTTGTTCATGCCCCTTTTTATTTTGAGTTACTATTAATTTTTGATCATTTTTGCTGTTTTTGTTCATCTTATTTTATTCTTTGTAATTTTTTTTTCTTAAAGGTTTTTGTTTTAAAGGGTTAACCCAGGCTGAGGAGAGAGGCAGATGTAGTGATTACCCATCATGCTTAGCACCTACAGTACAAACCTATGGAGGCAGTGTCATGTCGTGTGTCTATAAGCTGATGTCTACTGTACACTGAAAAAAGTTAAACATTGAATCACCTTAAATATTCTTCAATAGGTCACCATAAAAACATCTAGTTGAGTGAATTCAATTAAAACCCTAACCCTATGCCATTCAATTTGGTTCACTCAACTAGATTGTTTTATGTGTGACCATAAAAAAGTCAAAATTAGGAGATAAAAGTAAAAATTGAAGAAGAATATTTAACTTAATTCAATGTTTTACCATTCAGTGTATTTCTCTGTCTGTTGATCGCCCCAGGGTGCAGACTCTAAAGTTTCTTCCTCACCTGAAGCTGACAGAGGTGAGAGCCCCCCCTGTTGGTGTGGATAGGCAGTGAGACTCAGCCCCCCCTCCAGCTCCTTATCAGAGGGCAGCTCAGACTCCTCCTGTCCAATAGGCTGCTGTCGTACCTCTGGACCGTGAATGGCTTTCCTGGAATAATAAAAAAATATATAGAAAGATTTGTTACTTCTGTCAGAGCTGCAGTAAAAAAAAGGCTATTAATTTGTTTTGAGCAGAAGAAAAACAATAAAATTCACCAAAGCAACAGCTACAGCTATATATCCCTGAACGACCCTAATCCAGAACCAATATTTTTTAACCCTTTAACCTGTTGTGTCAGTGGTGACGCCTTCTAAACTGAGTTCAATTGGAAATGGTTATTTTCAACTGGAATTAGGTGTTTACATGGTCATCTTAATTATCATATTTTCTACACTATAAGGCGCGCATGACTATAAGGTCGGTGAATGTTTTTTTTTTTCATACATAAGGTGCACTAGACTATAAGGCGCATTAAGCGAAGTCAAAATCATGAGATAAAAAAAACAAAATTCTGAGGAAAAAAAGTAAAAATCATGACATGAAAACCTAAAATTATGAGATAAAAAGCCGAAATGATGAAATAAAGTCAACATTATGAGATAAAAAGTATAAATTATAAGATTAAAAAGTCCAAATTCATGAGATAAAAAATTTAAATTCCAAGTCATCAAGTACAACCAGAATTAATCCATATATAAGGTGTCCTGGAGTATAAGGCGCACTGTGTTTTGGAGAAAATTAAAGTCCTTTCAGTGCACCTTATAGTACGGAACATGCAGTAAGCTTTATTTTGAATTAAAAACTCATGTAAACAGGCCCAGTGTGAGGTGCATGAGTTCACATATAAACAGCACTATCAGCTTTAAAACATGCATATCTTTTAGTGGATGATGTATGGCTGTATTCAGCAGCTGTTTAAACTTTGGACTTGTTTTTACCCGGTGTGACAGAATTATTTACAGCCTTAATGCGCCGTTCCCGCCCACTCCTTCCATTTGTCTGCATACGCCTGCTCTCCGTCAGCTAACACTATCTTCTTTTTCATCTCCATCACTCTTATCCCTCCCCTCTTTCACATTTTTCTTCTTCCTGTCTTGTCTCCGTCTGTCTTCATCTCAACACGACTGCCTCATCGATTCCACCGTCTATTCCTCTCTTGTTTTTCCTCTCATTTCCAGTCAGCTGTGGGCTGCAGGTGTGTCCAGCACATTTTACGGTATTTGCAGAGACCTCATCTCACCAGGTCCTGGCAGATTATGGAGGTCAACAGGGTTCATGGGAGGTTCAGGTCTATTGAGTAAATCCTTGATAGTTCACTAAGCCAGAATTATGTACACACATATTAAAAACAAACAGAACTATAAATCCTTTTACTCATCTATCTATCTATCTATCTATCTATCTATCTATCTATCTATCTATCTATCTATCTATCTATCTATCTATCTATCTATCTATCTATCTATCTATCTATCTATCTATCTATCTATCTATCTATCTATCTAGCTAGCTTTGCTAGCTAGCTACCTACCTACCTACCTACCTACCTACCTACCTACCTACCTACCCTTTTATTTTCTTTAAAAAACTGTATTTTGTGTCTTATCCTCTTGACTGTTCTGAATAAATCTGATTAAATCATTAGATAATTAATGTAGTTTTGAACATGGTTCAGCTGGAAACAAGTTCTTTAACTTTAACCAATGCAACTATCAGTTTGATGGAGCGTATAAAGACTGGACAATACCAGGATTCATCAGGCTTAGATTGTCACATGACACGTGCAGATCCACATCTGAACCACACTGAGAGTCTTTAGGATCTGCGGATGAAAACTTTCCACAGTGGTCTGTCTTTCCCATCATCAAGTAAAAGATCTTGACAAAGATTGATTGCAGACGACAGTTATTGCTGCATAACTGTCACACAGCAAATCTGTCTGAGTAAAATGTACTCAAATGGAAGAAAACATTACTCTACAAAGATAACATTTGGTCCTCGAAAAAAAAAAAAGAAAGTTACTCTTTGGCCAGAACTCTCCTAATTAAATATAGAGGTAAATGTACTCTATATAAAGGTATATACTCGATATAGAAGTAAATGTACTCAATATAAAGGTATATACTCGATATAGAAGTAAATGTACTAAATATAAAGGTAAATGTACTCCATATGGAGGTAAATTTACTCAATACAGAAGTAAATGTACTCAATATAAAGGTAAATATACTTGATATAAAGGTAAATTTACTCAATATAGAGCTAAATGTACTCGATATGGAGGTTAATGCAATTTATATAGAAGTAAATTTACCCACTATTGATGTAAATGTACTTAATATAGAGCTAAATTTACTGTTCATGTTACTTATTATTTTGTTGGTTTATTCAGTTTTTGTTCATTTTTATTGATCACTTTGGCTGTTTCTGTTCTTTTTGTTGCTTAATTTATTCTTTTTTTTTTTACTGTGGAACTGCTAAAGTCTCAGGAGTTAAAGGGTTAAACCAGTGGGACAGGACACAACTACACTAAATTCATTCATATAGTGTTTTATAGATTGACAGTGTTTTTACTCAACATTGCTTCAGGTTGTTACAGTGACATTGCAGTGATTTACAACATGTTCTCACCTAAAAGACAAGGACCGGACAGATGCTGCCACCCTCTCAAATATAGAATGCCTCTGATTCTGTTCCTCCTCTCTTTCCTCTTCCTCCTCCTCTTCCTCTTCCTCGTCTTCCTCCTCTGACCTTGCTTGCTCTGTCTCCTCCTCTTTCTCAGCTTCCTCAGTCTAGAAAAAAAAATCAGCACAAATAAACACATGAATAGAGTGTGTGTGTTTCTATGCTTGTATTCCTATCTGTATGGGGACATTGGTTTGTTTACACAGTCACAGCACCATGGGGACCCAAATTTAGTTCCCCACAAGGGTAAATGTAAATGTATGTTCCCACTAGTAAAATATAACTGTGTGAAATATGGAAATGTTGTCCCCTACACATTAACTTGTTTGATTGCGGATGTCCCCATAAAGCATGAGTGAACCAGGTGCAAACAAAAACATTAATTTTTATTTAAGGTTTGTTTACGTTCTACTACCCAATGAATACTTTGCCTAGAACCTCTACAAAGGTTGGTCCCCACAAGGGATGATTATAAACGTGGTCCTCATGAAACATGGAAACCAGAATGTGCTTGTATTCCTATTTTTATGGGGACATTGATCTGTTTACACAGTCATCCCATGGCGGCCTCTGACACCATGGGGACCAAAATTCAGGTCCCCACAAGGATTAAATCTAAATGTAGGTAAAATAGTAGAATATAAATTTGTGTGAAGTATGAGAACGATGTCCCCTGTAAACACATATACTTGCATGAGGGAAACGGGTGCAAAGTGAAATATGTATTTTTCAAAAGTTTAAAGATGTGTTTTTTTTCTTATTTTTTTTATTTTATTCATTTTTTGAAATATATTTTTTACATTTAAAAATGTTTTTTTTAAACTACTTTAATATGATTATTTTTTTTGATATTTATATATAAATTCATAAAAAAAAAGATATTTACTTTGCCTACTCAATAGCTACTTCACCTACTGTACAAGTGATGATTCTAATCTTGGTCCTCATAAGGCATGGAAACCAGTGCATGTTTGTGTGTGTGTGTGTATTCAGGGGTTAGCAGGAGGGTAAGGAGGCAGATGTCATGTGGATTGTAATGGCGGCCTTCTCCTCGGGTCTCTATCAACTTTTTATGTGGTTTTGGAGGTGAGAAAACAACCCAGACACACACACACACACACTGGGTATGTGGACAGAAACAGTGCATCAGATGAAAGCAGTGTCTGTGCACAGCTGATTCAGGTCTTCTTGTGTGTATTTTCTCACCCTACGGCAGCAAAAAGATTTCAGATTAACATGGTAATGGTCACATGGGGGTGAAACACAGCTCCAGCCCTCTTACACTGTGTCATTTGGAACGTACAGTCGCCCTAAGACAAACAGCAGTTGGCATGGTGACCACTGAGAATGTTTATGGAAACGCATCCCTAACATGAAACGGGCGCTAACCCAAACCCCCCCCCCCCCCCCCCACACACACACACACACACACACACCCTTCCCTTGCTTCTTCCATTAATGCAGACCTGGTGCTCGCTGGTGCCAGTGTCCATTCAAAGTTGTGTAAACCTTCTTCGAAGTGCTTTACTTTCCCAGTAGTAGAGACGCCACAGAGCCAGTGGCAATGTCAGGAAGCATGTGAGGATGAGTTAATGTCAACCACAGAATGTACAAGTGCAGACACGTTCCACAGACGGCTGCTTCTGCCAAACTGGGCCCAAAAACACCAACATCCAAAACCACATGTACACTGGGCTTTGACAGAATTTCATTAGTTCATCTCACTTCTAACCCTGAACCATGACTGTGAATGTTGACTTAACAGTGTTTCCCAAACTGGGGGGTGTTAGGGTTAGGGGGTAAAGGCTTGGGATGGGGTGGGGGGGCATGGGATCACTCCTGGTTGTCTTTTTTTTTTTTTTTTTTTTTTTTTTTCAGGTTAGAACACGTATCAGCTGGAACTAATATTTTAGTGTTGGAACACCTGGACTCATTTTAGGGATGTACAACAAAATAATGTACTGCCATGGCGGTCTGTTACTGAACTAGACACAGAGTTGAGGTTACCATGGTGATCTGTCCTAAGAACCAGTTGTTTAAACAGTAACATTCACCCTTTTCATTGCCATTTTATCAAAATTTTGGAACGTTTATCCATCCTGAACTCTAAAATACAAACCTGGACTGAGTCTCTTTTGTTGCGCCGTCCTGACCCGGGGACTTTCTTCAGAATCAGAGTCACTCCATTCGGGTTTTCACGTAACTTCTTCACTAAATTAGCTCTGCTCCATCCTACCTGTTACAAAAAAAAACACACAATCACAATCTTCAACCACTTAATGTCTGAACTTAAATGTAAGTACATATATAAAAATGTAAATGCTGAATTAAGTGGAGATAATTAATTTGACTATAGCACATACAATAGATAGATTTTTTTTTATTTATTTTTTTTTTTTGGTATGTTGCATTTCTGCAACAGTAGGTGTTGAGGGGTTAAACACTCAAACACTTTAACAAGTATGAAATATGCACCACATCTGAGCTTCCAATTATAACTTGTACATCAACTGTTTGCATTTCACAGTAAATATAATCTGTTGCAAATGAGTTGTGTAATGTAAACACTTACCACTATCTGATCATTTACTTGGATCACTTCATCACCGCTCAAGATCTTTAAGTTGATATCAGTTAAAGGCTGCAAAGAATGTAAAGAAAAATGCAATTCACATTATTCTCCCTATGGATAAAATAACTAAATCCCCAGTTTTAATTCATTTCATAACTATAATGAACAATCATGACCAAATCAGATTAGTTTTCCTGTTTTCTCTGTTAATGGTTCACGTTAAACTAGACAAACAGCTTCTATATTTGGAATAATTTTGCACCTTTAATGGAAAAATGTGGTGAATCATTTTAAAACTCCTATATTCTATCTTCAGCCCCTAAAACTCATAAAAACGGACTTAAAAGTAGTCAATGTCTGAAAATAAAATAAACAAATATCTGTGCAAACCTAACTTGGAATAACCAAAATGAATAAAAAGCAAAAAAAATGTGTGTGGCAACAGTGATTGATTGTAGCTAATAACCTGAGGCGCCATCATTCTTGGAAAGCAAAAATATAAAAATTACTTCAGAAGATTTTTGTCATGTGCTTCCAAGGACAGAGGTGGGAAGTAATTAAATACAATTACTGGTTACTGTACTTAAGTAAATGTATTTTTAGGCATCTGTATTTTACTTGAGTATTTCTTTTTCTGGCAACTTTTTACTTTTCCTCCCTAGATTTGTTCATAAATATCTGTACTTTATACTCCTGACATTTTCACAACAGACTCGTTACTTTTTCAAACTAAACAGATGTGACGGACCGAAAACTGAGTCACTTCAGAGGGAACATCAGTGACGTTTTGTAACATAATTGTGACTTTTTATCTTATAATTATGACTGTTATCTCATAATTGTCACTTTTTGTCTGATAATTGTGATGTTTTATCTCAATATTGTGCCTCTTTATCTCAGTATTTTACCTTTCTACCTCATGATTTTTACATTTTATTGAATAATTTTAACTACTTTTATCATAATTACATATTTATTATCTCATAATATTGACTTTTTCAGTAGTTGTATTAACATTCTGTTCTGTATGTAGTCTTATTAACAGTGTTCTGTCTAGTCTTATTAAGTTTGTTTTGTCTGTAGTCTTATTAAGTTTGTTCTGTCTGTAGTCTTATTAACAGTCTGTTCTGTCTGTAGTCTTAACAGTCTGTTCTGTCTGTAGTCTTATTAACAGTCTGTTCTGTCTGTAGTCTTATTAACAGTCTGTTCTGTCTAGTCTTATTAAGTTTGTTCTGTCTGTTGTCTTATTAACAGCCTGTTATGTCTGTAGTCTTATTAACAGTCTGTTATGTCTGTAGTCTTATTAACAGCCTGTTATGTCTGTAGTCTTATTAACAGTCTGTTCTGTCTAGTCTTATTACGTCTGTTCTGTCTGTAGTCTTATTAAGTTTGTTCTGTCTGTAGTCTTATTAACAGTCTGTTATGTCTGTAGTCTTATTAACAGCCTGTTCTGTCTGTAGTCTTATTAACAGTCTGTTCTGTCTGTAGTCTTATTAACAGTCTGTTCTGTCTGTAGTCTTATTAACAGTCTGTTCTGTCTAGTCTTATTAAGTTTGTTCTGTCTGTAGTCTTATTAAGTTTGTTCTGTCTGTTGTCTTATTAACAGCCTGTTCTGTCTGTAGTCTTATTAACAGTCTGTTATGTCTGTAGTCTTATTAACAGCCTGTTATGTCTGTAGTCTTATTAACAGTCTGTTCTGTCTGTAGTCTTATTAACAGTCTGTTCTGTCTAGTCTTATTAAGTTTGTTCTGTCTGTAGTCTTATTAACAGTCTGTTATGTCTGTAGTCTTATTAACAGCCTGTTCTGTCTGTAGTCTTATTGACAGTCTGTTCTGTCTGTAGTCTTATTAACAGTCTGTTCTGTCTGTAGTCTTATTAAGTTTGTTCTGTCTGTAGTCTTATTAACAGTCTGTTATGTCTGTAGTCTTATTAACAGCCTGTTCTGTCTGTAGTCTTATTAACAGTCTGTTCTGTCTGTAGTCTTATTAAGTTTGTTCTGTCTGTAGTCTTATTAACAGTCTGTTATGTCTGTAGTCTTATTAACAGCCTGTTCTGTCTGTAGTCTTATTAACAGTCTGTTCTGTCTGTAGTCTTATTAACAGTCTGTTCTGTCTGTAGTCTTATTAACAGTCTGTTCTGTCTAGTCTTATTAAGTTTGTTCTGTCTGTAGTCTTATTAAGTCTGTTCTGTCTGTAGTCTTATTAACAGTCTGTTCTGTCTGTAGTCTTATTAACAGTCTGTTCTGTCTAGTCTTATTAAGTTTGTTCTGTCTGTAGTCTTATTAAGTTTGTTCTGTCTGTTGTCTTATTAACAGCCTGTTCTGTCTGTAGTCTTATTAACAGTCTGTTATGTCTGTAGTCTTATTAACAGCCTGTTATGTCTGTAGTCTTATTAACAGTCTGTTCTGTCTGTAGTCTTATTAACAGTCTGTTCTGTCTTGTCTTATTAAGTTTGTTCTGTCTGTAGTCTTATTGACAGTCTGTTCTGTCTGTAGTCTTATTAACAGTCTGTTCTGTCTGTAGTCTTATTACGTCTGTTCTGTCTGTAGTCTTATTAACAGTCTGTTCTGTCTGTAGTCTTATTAACAGTCTACTCCAGTCCTATAACAGCAGTAGCAGGGGAGGGCAGACTACTTTGTGGTTGACATAATGGAAAAATAACATCTTTTGCGTCCCACAGGGGAGCTGCTTTGGCACTGGGTTTTTACAGTCCCTCCTCATTCTGACTAATAAACACTCCTCCATCCTCTCATCACTCCCTTGTTGATTTTAAACCTCCCCATCTCACTCCACTAGAGTTTCCTCTAAACGTTCTGGAGTATCTTTAACAGTAGGCTTTCATTTCCCCACAGGAGATTGTATCTGTTTAGGAAAAGTCATTAAATGGCGTATAAAAATATTATAAATATCTTTATTGTTGTCAGTCATTGTTAGCCTAGCCATACTATCCCTATTCATTACATGTATAGGTCTAGTGGTGCTTCATAGTCAGGGGAGGCGGGGCTAGAAGGTTGTCTTTAAAATTCTCTGTTTGCAATAGGACGGTACTACAACCAATCAATGTAATCTTTAGGATGACGTAGTTAGACGTGTGGATGTTCACAGAGGAGTCCAGAGAAAGTTACAAATGACTAAACAAAATGGTGGATTATGGAGCTTCATGACCGTTTCTGTAAAAATAATTTAAAGATTTCTGAGGTTTTCTCACATTCTTCACTCATCTTTGGTAAAAGGAAATCGGCAGCTGTTGTTCTTCTTCTATGGTTGTTTTTGGTTGTTTCTCTCCGAATCGTTGCAGCATCACTTTATTACACCCACCCTCTGACTCTATACTTCACCGCGTTTCGTTGGCCAGTTTCAGGGAAATCTAGTCAAAAGTTACATTAAGCGTAACTAGACTACTCCAGCAGCACATTAGATCTGCTGCCACTAGGGGTTCTAGCGTGGTTAGGCTAAGTCATTATTTTATTAGTGTGTGGAATATCTGTCTTGGTTAATTAGCAGCATTTGAAAGGTTGTTGTACAGACAACAGGTGTCAAATATAAGGCCCAGGGGCCAAATCTGGCTTGTCAAAGGGTCCCATCTGGCCAACAGGATGAACAACAATGAAGATATTAATGGTGTAAAATAAATGTAATTTAGGTTCTACATACAGAATAATTAGATCCCAACTGGTCACATTAGTAAAATATTATCATAATTACCTATAAATAATGAAAACTGTAGATGGTATCTTTGTTTTAGTGTTAAAAGCAGTAAAATTACATTAAAATCTTTATATTAAAAGACTATCCATTCCCCTAAAAATGTGAATATCCTGAACAAATAAAAGCAACTTGAAATGTGTTAAGAGAAGTAAGTGTAATTATAGCATTATTCTGCCTATTACTAAGTATTTTGTGTTTTTGTAACTGTCATGTCAGCTGTGAGGAATTTCCTTTTCATTCCTGTGTACTCAGTTTTACATATAGCTTCTTTTTGCTCTCACTGTTGATGTGCATTGACATCAGAACTTTAAATGCCAAATTTGAAGACTCTAGGTCAAAGGTCAAGGTCACAATAAAGGTAAAAATGTAACTTTGGATTTGACTTGTGAACTTTTGGTCTTACAGACTTCTAATGAGCAACAAAATGCTGGTTATTATATTGTGCATATTGTGTGTTTAGATTTTGATCTATTGTTGACCCAAGAGGTCAGGGGTCACTGGGTCAATACCTAAAGAAACTCAAATGGGCTATAAAAAAATGAGTGGAGATCAAGAGTTGGTTACTATTACTGACAGATAGACAACCTGGGATGGGCTCAAAATGACATCATGACTTTTGACCTTGAAAGGTCATATAATTTTAAATGGGCATAACTCCAGTAACAGTGGTGATAAGTACTATTGTTGAAAGATAGGAAAATATATGTAGGCATTAAGGGGTATAAATAGGTTAATTAAAAGAAACATTTAAACCTTTTTTTCAGTACTGTTTTACCTGTATGTTATATGTCTTATTTTTACCTGGATGTTATATGTCCTATTTTTACCTGGATGTTGTGTGTTTTGAGGATGAAATGGACCTTGAGTCTGTAATAATGCATCAATCAATCATGCCTAAAGAGGATGAAAAACATGCAAGAAAAAAGTCTTGACTAAGGTTGTCATAATTCATGCATCAAAGGGCTAAGGTGGACTTGGTGTTTGTTTTTCTCTGACTGTATATACTATATATAGCTGTTTTTAATGGTAGGGAAAAGTGGAGAACACGAGCAGAACAGGCAAATTTAACAGAAAACGACACCAGATGCTTAATTACATACATCATGGAGTTTGTGTTGAAGTCTTTGACCTTCCTAATGCTGTTTCTTGATGTTAGCTAACTTAATTTCTTGGCTAACAGTAGCAAGTGTTGTGGTTGTTGCTGCTGTAGAGGAGCAGAAAAGGGGAAACGAACGAGTCAGGAGTAAGAATAAAAGCTTTACAGCAGAATTATCCCAGTTCTCATGTCATGTATTTAGGCAATGAGTTAATAGATTAGATTAGAGATGGAATTACCCAACATCAACTCACAACTGTCTCTGTGGTACAAAACAGATGGAAATAAGCACATATGAAACGTACATAGTGAAGCATTAAAAGTTGAACAAATGAACATCTGTTATTTAATGCCGTAAAGCTCACATATACATTATAAATTAGTTTTACTGTGTCAATAACGCAGATGTTCTCAGTCTGTAATATTTGAGATGAGCAGTGAATGTGTTTTTAAGAAGCTGTTTATTACACACGGCTCCAGATTGGTATCAGTTTCAACCCAGTGAAGCTAAAAATAATATGTCAGTTTCAAGGAGGCTTCCAAGGGGATTTCCTCCTCTAACAGACCTCGTGGTTTCATGGAAAATTAATTAAAGTCTAACTTTTTCCGTCTTTTAACTGGGCACAGGAAAATCAAAATATATCTTTGTAGATTTACATTAGTAGTTATTTAACCCTCGTATTATGTTAAGGGTCAGTTTGACCCATTTCAGATTTTGTGTTGATCAAAGTACTGGTTATTGTTTCTTTTTCTTCATGAAATGTTGTGACTTTTCCTCATCTAGGGTCATGAACTGTTGAGTAAAATCTGTGTAATGGAACGTCTGCAGAGTTGATACACAAAGATAATGTGGGTCACTTTGACCCAGACACTTTAATGTGGGTAATTAGCTGTTCAGATCCAGAATAAACGTGTCTTTATCATGGACTTTATTTTGTTTACCCAGTTATTAGTATTCTGATTGTTTTTCTGAATAAGCATGTGTAAATTGGAAAGTGTACATTATTTTATTTGTCATTGCATTTAATTTTTTTCTTGCATATAATAAAAAAATGCGATTTTTTTTATCCATAAACTGAGCTCTTGAATGAACATAGTGGACATTAGAACTTGAAAAATGCCAGTTTAAGCAAATTATTGTTACAAGAAGTGATGGAGATTATTTCACATTTTGCTAAACCTACTTTTATTAGTCTTTGGTTCATTTATTTGTGTATTTTCGGATGCTCAAGTTCAAATAGTTTGAATTTGAAGCCTCTAGGTGCTGTAAACAATTTTTGATGCAAAACACATAAAAAAAAAAGATAGTTTGTATGATTTATGCCTTCATGTCTTATGGATCAAAAACAGTGGTTATAATAGAAGTAACAGTGTGTTTTTGGCACATGCTAGTTTGGTTATTTTATTTTGTTTACAATGCGCATGTTTTAATTAGTGTCCAGAATTGTAAAGATCAACTTTTGAATTATGACCTTTTATTTAAAATATGAAAAATATGCTTGTTTGTTTTTTTACCATGAAGTGCAAAAAGCACACCTGGATACCAGAGGGTTAATACTGTAAAAAAAATTACAAAAATAAATAAATAAATATATATGTATATATATATATATATATATATATATATATATATATATATATATTGCTGTTTAAGTCTACCTCAATATTGAAGTATTTTATTAATACAACAAATTGAAATTACTCATCTACTGCAAAATGTATTAAATTTTTTAAATTTTATTTTTAAAATTTTTATTATTTTCTTTCTTTTTTTAAGGAAATAAGTAACCCTCTTTTATTTGGTTTATTTTTTACAAGTTCCTTTTTTACAGCCTAACTACAGATATGCTGATAGTTGAATTTAGATAAGAGTCTGTGGAAAAATGCATGACATGTGGTTAAAACAGATAGAAATCATCCAGCTGGAGTATAAAAGTATAATCTGCATCAATATATAACAACAGAGCACACAATAGAGTCTGATACTGATATTTAATGATGCTTTACTTTATGATACTATTTAATATGGATTAAAATCAGGTCAGTTATGTCATTTTTTTCTCCATTTGAAGTTAACCTGCTCTGGAATTCATGTAGATTGGTGGTTTGAGTCACACTGCTCTACATGCAGGGTTTATCAGTGTGTGATTTGTGGGTTGACTCAACATAACAAGGAGGAAAATGAATGATGAGTCTAACCTCTGTGACGGTTCCGGTTACGTAGTGGTTACTGGAGCCGACTGATGTGATCTCGATTCCCTGAGAAAACCAGAAACAGAAAAATCTAATAAACATATTAGAACTGTCAAATGATTAACATTTTTAATCACATCAATAACATGGTTGCATCGGATTCATTTAGATTAATCATGATTAAATATAAGTTTTTAATCTATATTAGCTGTGGATCATTTTCAATGAGCAAATAGATTCAAGATATAAGGGTATGTATTTGCATTTAGTGTGTTTGTCATTAGCTTGGTGACACATTAGCCTAGTGCTAGCAGGATCCCCAACTAAAACATGCTTCGCCTTAATGCTCTGTTGGTTGACTGTTCTGTTTTTTGGGGTTTTTTTGGACTCAGATTTAAAAAAAGACAACCAGCCCACCCCCCCACCCACAAACACAATAAAATCTACAAAATTTCTCACAAAATAAAGTAACACAAGAAAAGAATGAAAAATCAGACACATATTCTAAAGTTTTCTAAATTACAGGACACCCCCACCCCACCCCCCCGCCAAAAATGTGATAAAATATGCAAAAATAGGACTATATATGCAATTAACATGTTTATTCAACCCCTTCAACAAAACAACTGCAAACAACTGTTCCATTTAATACTGTTTTAGGACAGAAGAAATTATATCTGCACTTCACTTATTTGTTTGAGCCAAGTGATGCATTAGCATAGTGCTAGCATTAGCATAGTGCGAGCAGAATCCCTGACTAATGTATGTTTCACATTAACCTCTTGACACTTCAATTTAAATATAAGTGTATGTATTTAAAAGTAAATGCTTAATTGAGTGGAGATAATTTGACTATAGCATATTAAATAATTGGATTTTTTTGGTATGTTGCATATTTGTGACAGTAGGCATTAAGGGGTTAATGTTGTATTGTATGCTGGAACTACTTCATATCCCAGTGTGTGTTCTGTCTCTCTCTTTTTTTTTAATTGTCCCCAAATTTCGCAGATAATACCAAAAAATTCACAAGGAAACAAAAAATACAGAGGAAAAATATCTTTAGAACGTGTTAAAATCATAAAAAAAAAACTAACAGACATTTTCCTAAACTCTTCTAAACATCAAAAATATGATAAAATATACAAAGCATATAAAAAAAATACAAATATATATGCAGTTTCAACAAAACAACTTGGAAAAAAAAACCTTTTACCTTTAATTGTGTTAAAATGTTTAATCAGATTAATCATAATAATGGATTAATCCATGTTTAGATGTTACATTTGACAGCCCTAAAACATAAATAAACTAACAAATGCACACGTCACACAGTCACAATGTTTCACATGAGGTTATACATTTTCTGGAGCTCCAGATGTCCAAATATATTGATTGTTTCAGCCTGTAATTACCCATCAGCCCGTCTGATTGATTACTTTAAATTATATAAAGCCATGGTAAGGTTGAAAACACACATCACATAATCAATACATATGACATTAAATCATGAATACACATAGTTTCAACTCAGAGCAGACGTCATTTATCAAATTATTTGTTGAACACTGAAGTATATTTATAGGTTTTATTTTTATAAAATACACATGTTTTTGCTGTGGATTATGTTTATTTTATGTGGTGACAGATAAACAAACAAAACCTTAACAGCTGTTTTTTCACAAAAAAAACCTACGAAAAAACAGTCTGATATTTTATTTAAAGCTTAAGGGTTTTTTTTCCCCAATTTTGTTTAACCCTTTAATGCATATACAGGTCCACAGCTGTTCCTCTGTATATTCATGAGTTTTGTGGGTTATTTATCATCTGATACTCTGATATTCATATTATTAATGGAACTTAATACTATTTTTTGTTTCTTTTTTTTGCATATTATCTCCATGAAGGAATAAATAAAGTAATAACTAGTGTTAAAATTTGTTAAACTATGAGAAATTAGCTGAATTTTTAATTTATTTTTCATTCATTCATTTATTAAATACAGGGTGTCCCATAAGTCTTCACACATAGGAAAAATAAATATTTCTTGACATAAACTATTATTAATTATATAATAAGCTCTATATGACTGTGCCATTTCATTACCATAAATGTATGGAATGTATCGTCTCCTACAGGACACCCTGTAGTGTAAAAATTAAACACATGTTTTCCAGCAGAGTGAACATTTTTGTAATTCCAGGAGAAATAGGTTCATATAAAAATGTCAATCACTTTTTGCTTTTCACCCTGAAGAAGAATAAAATCACTATGGACTGAAGTCTCCACTAAGGTTCTCATAATTCAGGCACCAAAGGGTTAAAAAAAAGAACCACATTAAAAAAAACAAGAAATTTAGTTTGTCAGATTTTATCTTTATACAAAATAAACCATGGAATTTAATTACCCCACACCCTGAAGGGGAGAGGGGTAAAAGTTACTCAGTAAAAGTACTTCATTACTGGACTAAAGTAAATTTTTTAGGTATGTGTACTTTACTTGAGTATTTATTTTTCTGGTAACTTTTTACTTTCCTCCCTACATTTGTTCATAAATATATGTACTTTATACTCTCTACACTTATATAAATATATGTACTTTATACTCTCTACACTTATATAAATATATGTACTTTATACTCTCTACACTTATATAAATATATGTACTTTATACTCTCTACACTTATATAAATATATGTACTTTATACTCTCTACACTTATATAAATATATGTACTTTATACTCTTTACATTTATATAAATATATGTACTCTATTCTAGTGTAGTATTCTATTTTACTCTATTCTAGTTTTGTATTCTATTCTATTCTTGTATTCTATTATACTCTATTCTATTCTAGTTTTGTATTCTATTCTATTCTATTCTGTATTCTATAACTCTATGATACAAATTGAGCCTTCTACTTTAGAAATCCAAAGCAATCTTCAGTATAATAACCAAATCTAACAACCTGCATCTAACAATGGACTGCACCACAGTTAACTGTGTTTTTAATTGCTCAAATGTTCCTGCCTCATTAGTCGTAGTTTTCCAGGAGGCAGAAAGTGTTGAAAATGACAATAAAGTAAATGAAATGTGTGCTTGGTTGTTATGGTGATAAAAGCCATTTATCATAGATGATCAAACAGACACAGAGAGGAGGAAATTTAACAAGATAAATTCACAAAGGAGAAGTAAATTGGAAACATTCATTGAAAAAAAAATAGCTTGTTAAGAATAGAATAAAAAAATGAGTTTAATAGATTGTGGAGATATTGGGTGAAGAGCAGAGTTATTACTGTTGTGTTGGAGGCAGTGAACAAAGGCAAAGTTATTAAAGGTTCAGATGAGGCAGAGTAAAAAGAGCTCAGATAGGTACAAGGAAAAGCTTGAGTTTGGTGAAAGAGGTGAAGAGTGGGATGGAAATGAGGAGGAAAACCTTCAGGCAGCAACAATGAAGACAGAAAATGAAAACAGTGACAGAAGAGAAAAAGAGAATATCTACAAAAAAAACACTTTCAATTTCACGAAAACACGGTTATTTAGATGCACAACATCCATGTATGGTTTGTATACATGCAGTTTAAATGCAAATATATATAGAAGAGAAAGTGTAAGGATGTCATCACGGTTCACAAACATTTTATAGACAAGATTTCAAAGCTTTTCTATGACTTTTCAAAGGCTGGTGATGTCATTTTAATCGTTATTATTGTTATTATTTTATATATATATATATATGTAAACCTTGAGATTGTGATATTATATTTAATTTAATTTGTTAATTTAGGTTTGTATGACTAGTTTGTGTGTGTGAGAGTAAGTGAGGTGAATAGATCCCAAGGACTTGAATTATTTATTTATTTTTTCTCATATATCGTGGTGACAGGACGTTAAAATATAGATTGTTTTTGAGGTGAAGGGGTGGGGTTATAAAAAAAGTTTGACTTCCTCCCACTCCAGTCAGGCAGTAGGGAGATCACTTAAAATGTTTACCTGGGGGTAACAAGTCAGTATTTGGTATGCATTTAATTTTTGGGACATCTACAGCTCAGAATTCGGGGCTGTCAAAAATTTGTCAGGGCATCTGGTCACCCTCAATGGGCCATTCCAGATCCCCTTTGCCCTGCTGAGTCCTTGAGAGCCTGCGATGTTCTCCAAGGATGGCAGGGGGCGGCCAATGATTTTCTGGGCCCATTTTATGACCCCCCTGCAGGGTTGTCCTTTACTGTGAGGCCAAGATACCAGACTGTGATGGCAAAGGAGAGAACACGTTCCACTGTGGTCCTATAAAAAAGTTTCCATAATACTCCTAATAATGCTAATACTGCTAATAATGCTAATACTGCTAATAATGCTAATACTCCTAATAATGCTTATACTGCTAATAATGCTTATACTGCTAATAATGCTAATACTGCTAATAATGCTTATACTGCTAATAATGCTAATACTGCTAATAATGCTAATACTGCTAATAATGCTTATACTGCTAATAATGCTAATACTGCTAATAATGCTTATACTGCTAATAATGCTTATACTGCTAATACTGCTAATAATGCTAATACTGCTAATACTGCTAATAATGCTTATACTGCTAATAATGCTTATACTGCTAATAATGCTAATACTGCTAATAATGCTTATACTGCTAATAATGCTTATACTGCTAATACTGCTAATAATGCTAATACTGCTAATACTGCTAATAATGCTTATACTGCTAATAATGCTTATACTGCTAATAATGCTTATACTGCTAATAATGCTAATACTGCTAATAATGCTAATACTGCTAATAATGCTAATACTGCTAATAATGCTACTATTAATACAACGACTGCTACTAATAATAATAGCAATAGTAGCATTACAAATAGTCCATGTCCATATACATGTATAATAACTAAGCCTAAAAATGATGTATGAAAAAGAACAGATATATATATATATATATATATGTATATATATATGTATATATATATGTATATATATATATGTATATATATATATATATATATATATATATAGCTGTTACCCTTTGTAACAGTCTTCCAGAACGCCTCACTTTCACATGTGCCACAATTGGCTTCAAGAAGAAACTGAGTCAGGAATTTCAGAAGAAGCAGATTGTTTAGATGGGGTACAGTTGTATTTTATATATTTTTATTTTAAATGTGTTATGTTAGTTTGTTTAATTTTTGATTGAATTGGTATGAAATTTGTCTTTGCTTGTATTCAATTATTAGGATAATGGATTGTTTTTTTTAATTTAGGATAGTTAGTCTTGTTGGTTTTTGTTGTAATTTTTTTCTTTTTTAAAATGTTATTTTTTTATGTTTGTATTAACTTGTATTGTTGTTGTTTATTATTATCACTCTTATTTTAGCAGTTGTTTGACTTTTGTACAGTGGGACCCCAGGAAGAATAGTAACTGAAATAAATAAGTCAATATATGAGCTATGTTGGTTATTTTTCAGTCGTGCTTTGTCCATAATGAATGAATGAAAGCAGTAATGAATGTAGAAGTGAGTTATTGTATATTTACCAGATGATCTCCAGGGGACACGGGCACCAGGTCCACACTCTCCAGCTGAGCAGTGTGGGTAAGGAGCGTCTCGGGGCTGGACTTCAGGATCTCATCACACACCAACACCAGTTGACGGCACTGAAGGACAACGTAAAAAGATAATTTATTAGATCTATTATATAAGACACCAAAGTAGGTCAAAGTCATTTTAGTTCAGGGGTCACATACAGACCAATATGGTGAATAAAGTAATAGGGGAAAAAAAGTAAATATGGACAATTGTGAATTTTTTCTTTGTTGAAGTGCAAAAAAGTAAGATTAACTCATGACAATGTACAAAAAATAGGATATATATATTGAGGGTTTTGTTGTGCAAAAAAGTCTAATTTAATTATGGCAATGAAAGCTAAAGAATAGAAGACAAATATTGACAGTTCTTGATTTTGTCTTTGATTTAATGCAAAAATGTCAAGTTAATGTATGAAAATATAATAGAAAAAAAATATCTCTTGAAAATGATTTTTTTTTCTTTTAGTGCAAAAACATAAAATCAACTTTTGCTAATATAGAAAAAATGTATAAATGTTGACAATTCTTAGTTAACTGAGCAATAAACCATCCAATAACAGTGCGATAATTTGTATTAATGTGTATATATTTATATTTTCAACAAAACAGCTGTTCCATTTTTCCACTGTGTTAAAATTTTTTAATCAGATTCATCATGATAATGGGTTTATTTATTTTTATTTATGCATTTTGAAGATACTTTTTCCCATAGCGACATACAGGGGAACATGAACAATATCAAACTCTCAAATAAAATACAAGAATCAATTCAAAACACACCAAAAATATGCAGTACAATTAAAAACAAGGAATACAAAGCACAGTGATTGAATAAAAACACAAAAATAGATTTAAAAAAAACTATAATAAAAACTGTGCAAGCAATTAATCCACATGTTAATTAATTTGACAGCCCTATTTACAGATTATTTTATTTTATTTTACCCACTTAGGATCAAATTGGGTTTAACTCCATTGACTGTTAACTGTAAGATTTTCAGTTTTATAATTAACCTCAACAGGCTGGATATAAACAGTTGGAATGTGAACAGATGCAGTAAAGTGAACAGCAGACTCACCACAGCGATGATGTCCTTTTCTTTATCGTAGACTGTGTTCTCCTGCAGAACCAGAGAAACAACACGAAAATGAGTTTGATCAGAAAAGCCAGCGGTCGTTATGATGCTGGTATTGATCGGTGGAAATGGGACAGACTGTCTGGAAAACTTCTGGGTTAAAGTATTTCCTCTTCAAAGCAGGAAATAGTTAAATTAACCCTGAAGGAGAAACTGACTGGATTATTTTAACAAAAATAAATCGATAATGGACAATGCCTTTTCAATGTTGATTGATTGTATTAATTTTAAATATTAATGTCAAACCAGAAGAAAATAAATAACTAGGGCTGTCATAATTAAAGCAGGTTAATCCATCATATTTAATGAAATTCAAAATTTTGTTTTGTTTTAAGATGTTTAGTTTTACATATGTTTTGTATATTTTAGCAACATTTTGAATGTGTTTTGTTCGGGGTTTTTTTTATTATTATTATTAATTTTGGTTGATTTTAACATGTTTTGTATATTTTTTCCTCCAGATTTTTTTTTTGTGTATTTTGTGGGAAATTTGGAAAAACAAAAAACCCAAGACAGAGCAGATAACTGACATAACGTATTAGATGCACACTGGAAGGCAGAGTTGTTTTTTCACTCGTACGGCCCCACCCTCTGTCTACAGCCTACACCTATACAGCACAAAAAGCGTGATGTGTTCTGTTTGTTGTTTACTTATTTATTCACGTGTAATATATATATATATATATATATATATATATATATATATATATATATATATATATATATATATATATGTATGTATTTGAAGTTCTACTAATTTGCAGTGTCCTTCTGGAATAAAGAAACGCTAAGATTATATATATTGTGAGTATCACATTATTTACAACAATGATTAATGATGACCCTGGGCTTTCAGGAACATTTGTTGGACGTCACTTTGAGAACATCTGATTTTTCAGTTTTTTTGCAGTGTGCACAGGTGTGCGGGGGGGGGGGGGATTTCTTACCCGGAGCCCCAAGACATCCTAGTGACACCCCTGCTCAGTGACATAGAACTGGAGCAGATTAAATGGAGACTAATGAACATAATTAGGCAAAAAACAGGACATGAGGTCACGGCTTAACAAGTGGATCAGATGTACATGTGTCTAGACAAACCCACATAATGTATGGACCAGTTCAGGGTGTATCTGTAGTGGAACTGAAGTGCAGGAGACAACGTTATAAAAACAGATTTATTCCTGTCGCTGTCACTGAGCTCAATAAAAAGTCGCTACACTTTATTTATTTATTTATCCATCCTATCCTTCTTTGCTCTATTTATTATTGTGACGTCTAATTTCTACTTTAATTTTATGTTTTCATCCAGAGTGTTTTTTTTTTTTTTTTTCATGGTTTAATGCATCTTGTTTATATTGACTATGATCTTTTTTTTTTATTATCCAGGCTGTTATTTTGATGTCTCTTCTGTCTTCTGTCTTGACACTTGATCAAATACCTTTTTAATAGGATTCAATGTGTGTTCTGCATTGTTCTGTTACGACAAATACAAAACAAATCTACCCACAGGAATAAATAAAGTAACGTTGAACCTTAATGTCAAAGCCACTGTTCATAGTACTATTGAAGTGTAAGGGGGGGGGGGTGAATGAGTGACAGCTGAGGTTTTCACACATGGTAGAATATGAACTGAACAAGGCACATGTCACATTTTGTTCCCGCTGAGGCTCATTTGTAACGGGTGATGATGTGATGAGTTACATAAAGGAGCGTGAGGGGAAGCTAATCCCTGTGAAATGTAACAAGGGATCAACAGGGAACACGGCTGGATTTCTGGGCTAATTAAAGGCTGTGACACAAGCCTGTGAGGGGGGGGGTGGTGGGGGTCAGTCAGTCTGCTGAGTTAGACTGGTGAGTACATGTGGACATTATAGCGAACAGTCTGGTACTACGTAGTGGATTTTTTCATTTAGATTTCTGATATGAAAAGAACAAAAGCATCTACAATATGTAATACCTGACACTGGTCTACAAGTAAAATGCTTCCAGAATAAAACTATGTTGTTCCTACATATGTGTTACTGATAAAGAAAACTCAAGTTTTAAATACTGTTTGGCTCAAGTTTCTAAGATACAGTAAGTCTGGGGTCAAAATATGACATTTTACTTTTCATTTAACTGAATATGTGTCATTTTTGTTCATTTTATTGATTATTTTGGTTACTTATGTTTAAGTCTTTTCTTATTCTACACATTTACTGTTTGTTTTGGTTCATGTTCTTGATTATTTTTGGTCATTTTTGTTTATTTTCTTTATTATTTTGTCCATTTAATCCCATCTTTAACATCTTCTAAAACAAACTGGTCCACAAGTCAATTACTTCCAGAATCAAATAAATGAAATATTCCCACATGTGTGTGTTACTCATAAAGAAAACTCAAGTCTTAAATGCTGTTAGACTGAAGTTTCCAAGATAAGTCTGTGGTCAAAATGTACAATTCTGAGAATAAATGGACTGTACTTACACAGCACTTTTCCACCTCCATGGTGCTCAAAGCTCTTTACATTAGCCTCACATTCACCCATTTACACACCAGGAGGTTTTCTAAGGTTCTGTCAGACCTACTGGGAGCCTTAGTTAGGGTTCAGTCTCTTGCCCAAGGACACTTCAACAGAGGTGGGATGCAAACCACCAACCCTTCAGTCATTAGACGACCTGCTCTACCGCAGCTGCCCCACAGAATAGGTTTTAGTTCAAAGAAATATTGGTCTTAAATCTACTTCTAAACACTGTACATTATGATCCATTGACTTTACAGGTTGTTTCTAGTGGAATATTTACTAATCTATTGTATACATGTACATAAACCAACATATATGTTAAAAACATGAACTAACCAGCCCTTTTGTCATTAGTTTTCTGATTCATCTTATTAAAGTATATACGATAAAGCACATTTAATGTCAGAAGCTGATACTTTCTTAAAAAATAAATAAATAAATAAAAATTGTAGAGTACTGTATATTTACTGGCTGATATATTGCTCTATCATCATTTTATACTAAACTTTATCAAACATGTCAACAGTTCCATGCTATAATTTCACACTCAAAACAATAGTTTCAGTTCTAACAGTTTTAATAATGTTACAACTTTCTACAACACATCATCACTTCTTCATTTGCTTCAGTGGTAACGCCTCTGTATTTCTGAAATCACACATCTGTTATATACCAATAGGTAAAAATACAGCAAATACACACCCTGTATTCAAAACCACATCATGATGCTGTCTGTTCTGCATTTTATCTGACTCTGCCAGAACAGGAAATGACCCTTTAAAGTGTGTGATTTGGGCGACAGGTACACTTCTGCACTGAAACTGAGCTAGATGGAAAACATAAAGCACACTTCTCCTCCCGAAAGGCCACTTCTGGATCCAATGATGTTCCTCATAGACAGTTCTAATCACAAATCCAATCACAAAGCTAATTAATGGGCCTAAGAGCGTTTGCCAACCGGTTCAAGTGCAGTAAATCTATAGAAATTGCAATGAAGGCTTGAAATAAAAGGTTTTAATTGTATTTTATGGTGAATTATTATGAATGAAAGACTATTTTTTACAGAAGATTGAGGTGTTCTTGCACATTATATTGAATCGATGAAAGTGATGTTTGACAATATTTGGCTCTAAATTGTCTTTACATTACGGGTGTCCCAATCTGATATTGATATCAGATATCAGCCAAAAATAAGCATGGGGTTTTATCGGATTTACACAAGTGCTATGATAACGAGTCAATTTTCTGCTCCTACTTCTAGTCAGCACTTTAATTAAATGACTGATTATTACTGGTTTTCTGCTCTTATTACACAGCTCTACAATTTTTTAGAAAGTATTAACATTAAATGTGCTAAATCATACATACTTTAAATAAGATGAGTCAGAAAACAAATGACTTTAGTGCTGGTTAGTTCATGTTTTTAAATATATATGATGGTGTGTTATTCTACATATATGTTGGTTTATGTACATGTATACATGGATTAATAAATATTCCACTAGAAAGAACCTGTAAAGTGAATGGATCATAATGTGCAGTGTTTTAAAGTAGATCTGAGGCCAATATTCCTTTGGACTAAAACATATTCTCTTGTTTATTCTAAGAATTTCACATTTCGACCCCAGACTTATCTTGGAAACTTGATCCAATCAGCATTTAAGACTTGAGTTTTCTTTATCACTAACACACATGTGGGAATATTTCATTAGCATTTTACTTTTAGACCAGTGTAATAAATGGGCCAGTATTTCTCAGACTTTCTGTTACTGACTATTGATCTGTTTAAGTAACATCATTGATCGAGTCTTTTCTAATATTCACACAACAAAATAATATTGGAATGATATTGTATCAGATCAATATCAGTCTTAGTATATCGTCACTCAAGGCTATAATATCAGTATTGTATCAGAAGTTAAAAAAGTCCACCGTCCCAGCACATCCCTATTTAACCCCTTAATGCCTGAATTTAAATATAAGTTTATTAAAAAAACTAGGTGTGTCAAAATGAACACATTATTATCGGTTAATCAATTAATTAAATGTTAACAAAATACATATTTTTGCATATATTTTAGATATTTTATCACATTGTTGGATTTTTTTTCTGTATTTTAGAAGAGTGTTTGAAAATATATTTTGTATTTTTCATTGCTTTTTTCTGTTCTTTTTTTTTTTTGGTCAATTTTTGTGGATTTTATCAAGTTTTGTATATTTTTTTTCCTCCACATTTTTTTGTGTTTCACACAACACAGTCGACTCACAAAGTGTTTTAATCGTGATTAATCAAAATTAATCCAAAGCAACCCTGTGATTAACTTGATTCAAAATTGTAATCCTGTGACAGCCCTAAAAGAAGCAAATATTAAATTCAGTGGCGATAATTAATTTGATGATAGCACACACAACACTTTTTAGTATGTTGCATATTTGAGACATTAGGTGTTAAGGTCATATTTTTTTTTTTCTCATTTCTGTACATGAATTCATTAGTTATGGCCCTATGACATTCTCATGTTACTATATTGACAAGAACTGACAACAGAAGATGACATTTAACCACTGACTTCTGAATATTCCATCCTCAATTTGAAGTTTATTGAAGCTATTCCCAGGGTACTGCACTGTCAGTGGCTGCATCAATTTTAAGGTTCCGTTAAGATTAACTTTGCCAGACACAGATATACAAACGATAAGATGAGACACTGGAGAAGGATGAAGGAAAATTGGAAGCAGTTTATAGCAGCAAGAAAAGAAAGGAATGACTTCACAAGAGTTTATTCACTCATAATAGACTAGAAAAATACCCTTCACCTGGAACAAACTGCCGTGGTTTATGTCAGTGACAGGTTCCAAATCACAAGATTCAATAACAGAAGAGTTGGAGCTGAAATGAGTGTCTTTCAGTCTCCCATTAATGAAAGCAGAGGGAGAAAAAGCACCACTGAAACAACAAGTATTCACAGAATGTCTAATCTGACCCCTGTTTTGTGTCAATCTCTAGTTTCTATGACAACCTGTTCTTGAAATAGAACCAATAATGTGATTTTGACCTTTCTGACCAATGCAACCTTGACCTTTGACCTTTAGCAATATTGATAATTTCATTATATGTATATATATATGCATCAGTGTGTGTAATATAATAATATATCCAGTATTGATTAAGTTATAGCGTGATATGTCTATGCTTGACACACACAAACAGTGTTACAGAAGTTAATTTTGCAACATGTCACCTTTGACCTCCAGAGATCTCAAAAACTATTGGTCGTTCTGTTTGGTACCAATCTGAAAGTTCTGCGACCCTCCATTCTGGAGTTATAACTGATAATGTGATTTTGACCTTTTAGTTAATTGTGACCTTGACCTTTGACCAGATTTAAACTACATTTACATTAAACTTTGTGGGGACCTAAATTTTGGTCCCCATAGTGTCAGAGGTCCCCATGGTGTTACTATGAGTAACTGTGTAAACATATCAATGTCCCTTTAAAGATAGGAATACAAAGACACAATATTCCTTGATTCGTTCCTTGGTTTGATGATGTTAAAATGGTACTTTCTTACTAGTACTTGTCTACTTCTAGGCACTTGGCTTCCTACCTGTCAATAAAAAAAAATCTTGTTTGTTTTTTTACTGCATAGATATCGAGATATATATTATATATCAGGATATAGCAAAAACATATCTGGATTCTTTTTTTTCTCCATATCACCCAGCTCTAATATCTATCATTAATCATTAGTTGGTACCTGATCAATAACTCCAGACGTCCACAATGACCTTCTACAGCAGTTACACATTAGCCATCATGCACTGACTATAAATGTTTGACACTTGGAAGGAGGATCAGTGCAGGAAATGAAAGGACTCTTCAAATGGACAAATAAAAGCTCTTTCAGTCAGTGTTTCTCGGTGCATTGTGTTGCGCTGTGCTGCAGAGCATGTCGTGTGGCTTGATCAGGTGGTGCTCTAACTTTACAGCAGTATTTTGTGCCTGAAAGCCGTTCTTTCTATAGTTGTCTGGGAAACAAAGACGAGCCATTATGTGGGTGTAACACTGTAAGAAAAGTACACAATGACAATGTACACAAACGTGCACGGACACACATGTGCAACAACTGAAGACGTGCTGTTAGTTTTCTTGTCTTTTTGTTCTTTTTTTTTCCCACACATATATTCCTGTTCTGTCTTCAGCTTTGGTTCATATGTTGTTTGTACACACAGACTTCACCAGGAGAAACTATTAACCCTTTAAACTTACACTCAATTTTACCTTAATTTATGACATTTTTTTACTTGTTGTTGCATTTATTTGCTGTTTTTATTTTGTCTTGTTTTGTATTTGTTCAAAATAAACTATCTATCTATCTATCTATCTATCTATCTATCTATCTATCTGTCTGTCTGTCTGTCTGTCTGTCTGTCTGTCTGTCTGTCTATCTATCTATCTATGTGTCTGTCTTTCTGTCTGTCATCCATCCATCCATCCATCCATCCATCCATCCATCCATCCATCCATCCATCCATCCATCCATCCATCCATCCGTCCATCCATCCATCCATCCATCCATCCATCCATCCATCCATCTATTTGTCTCATAAAGTAAGTTGAATGCTGTTCTTGAACCATTTCAATAACATGCAGTTATATTAGAAATGAAAGTATTAAGATGTAACTTCTGTGGATATTTTATCTGAAAGTAGATTATAATATATCTTCCGATGTGTGAGAATCTCTGTTGTCAACTACATTAGGTCATGTGATATTTGGGACATTTGTTTAGAAACATATAATGATAACAACAACAGAGTTTAACCCCCCCCCCCCCGTTATGTTATGAGCCAAATTGACCCATTTTAAAGTTTGAACATTTAGGAAAAATAGTTAAAAGTGTTTTGTTAGTTTGAATTATATTTTTTTTTATATCCTTACTAGTGTTATCATGTTTATATCACATCAATACTGTTTGGGTGATAAAAGAATGTCACAAATGTCAGACTACTTCTTTCTTTACAACTGTGAGAAATATTATGTTATGTTTTAAAGTTATATTTTATATGTTGATCTTTCAAAGGTCATAAAGTGGTGAAACATTAATAAAAACAACCTTTGAATGTTTTTTTTTTTTATCCTAATGTGTAGCTCTGGCTCAGTTGGTAGAGTGGGTCATCCAATGATTGAGGGGTTGGTGGTTCATGTCCCGACTGTGGTTGTCCACATGTTGAAGTGTCCTTAGGCAAGACACTGAACCCTAAGTTGTGTGGAATGTGAGGAATTGTAAAGTGCTTTGGGCATCCACTGGTGGATAAAATGTGCTACATAAGTACAGTCCATAATTCAGTGGTTCTCAAATCCAGTATATATATATATATATATATATATATATATATATATATATATATATATATATATATATATATATATATATATATATATATATATATATATATATATATATATATATTATAGATATATACATATGTATTAAAAAATTAATATATATTAGTAATTAAATTGAAAAAAATTTAAAATAATATAAAAAAAATTTAAAATGTAAAAAAAATATAAGGATAAAAACTAAAATAATAATAATAATAATAATAATAATAATAATAATAATAATAATAATAATAATAATAATAATAATAATAATAATTAAATGGAAAAAAATAAAAAAAAAAATTTAAAATTAAAAAATAATACATTTTTAAAAAATAAATACAAATACAAATTTAATTAAATACATTTGAATAAAACACACACACACACACACACACATTTTTGAAAATATCTCCCTCTTCCATCACATGTAGAAACCATTACATCATTATCCAGCTTCTGAAGAGCTGATCAATAATTTAACTAGGTGTGATATAAGAGGGAAATATAAAACTAAATAAATAATAGATTATTGTACTGATTTTATTCATTCCATATTTTCTTTTCTGTCTTTTTTAGTCACATGATACACATAGTATTAGTACGTGATTGCACAACCATTGCTTTTAATGACTTCTTATGATCTAATCCTTTTTTTTCCTGCAACTGTACATATAAATATAATAGGAGTTATATTACTACACATGCCCTGTTGGCTGCACTCATGGATGTCTTTATAAGGATATTTTTGGACACATTCGCCTTGAAGTCTCCTCTCTCTTTATGTAAACAGAAGTCCTGCACTTGTTTAGGCAAGATAAATTAATAGACTGATGTGATAAAACAAAAAACAAAACATAAATGGCCAGATTCTAACAAACACACGTCACGGTGTGATTTGAACTTTTTTTGTTGTTGCATTTAATCATTAATTCTCAAACTTTCCATGCACTTTATCACACTCATTGCTCTCTGTACACCCAACTTTAATTATTTATCTTGTTCAACGTATCTATTTCACCTTCATTTTATCAACTGTTTTTTAAAGATGCTTCTGATTATTTTATTTATTTATTTTTTTTAAATCTATTTTAACCCACTGTATAGGATTCTTATTTATTCTTTTTATTGTAACTGCACACTCCTCTGAACCTATTGTTGCAATATTTGGATTTCTTTTGTACTTTTTGTACTATAACAAAATAAACAACCTTGAACCTTTCACAACTTCAGACCTAAACAGACCCTACACATATAAGATCTAAAAAATCCCCAACAAACCACTTCATGTGACTTTTTGTCCTTTATCTTATCACTATAACAAGCTCACAGTCACAAACGCAGACATTAAACAGACTCTAAAATGAGAAACAATTTGTTATTTTACTCACATACCTCGTCTTAATATTCATGAAATCATCCCATGTCCAGGTTCGTAGATCCCTCTCTCTCTCTCTCTCTCTCTCTCTCTCTCTCTCTCTCTCTCTCTCTCTCTCTCTCTCTCTCTCGCTCTCGTTCCTCGTGGACTTTGCCTGTTGCTCAAAGTAAAGTGAGCTTGTACTAATGTAAAACCCAGAATGACAAACCCAAGTGTGGGATCCCAGCACCAGCTGACTACAGACCTCCACCGCCCTCAGGGAGTGTGAGAACAAGCACACACACACACACACACACACACACACACACAGAAACAGGAAATAAAAGTCTTGCCTGGTCTGCCGCTGTGAAGCTTCTGTGAAAGACGTGGACGACATGAGAGACGTCACAGTGGACACGACATAAGCTCCAATTAGCCTGGGGTTAATTAACGTAAGTCATGACCCTTTAATGCTTAAACTGTAGACATGGATCTGACACTGAACTAGATTTATATTATTGGTCTGCTGACATACAAGCTTTTTAAACAATGTTTTCTTTCATTCAGTCAGAGCCTGGAGGCTGATAATGCAAACGGTGACAGTTGTGTAGATGAAGCCTGATCACACAGGCTTTTTCATTATATTTATCAGCTTAAAAAAAGGATTTACATCATGGCTCTGTGATGTAGACACTGTTGAATGAGTTAATTCCGAATGAGTTTGGGCCTGTTTATTTTAGCTTGTGGCTGAGGGACAGGAGTGAATGTTTAAAACTTGAGTATATTAACTTATTGATGAGAAAGAGGGTGGGATTAAATTAAAGTTTTCTTCCTCCCACTTCTTTTCAGGTGTATATGAAAATTATTTTTGTTTTTTTATGTACAAAGTAAATTTTGCGGTGTTAAATCAACACTTAGAGAGTTTATTTAACTTCTTCTAGAGTGTATTTGGTCCCATTGTCTCCAAATTAACACTGCAAAATCTACAGTGTATGTATGTATGTTTATGTATATGTATGTATGTGTATGTTTATGTATATGTATGTATGTGTATGTATATATATATATATATATATATATATATATATATGTATGTATGTATGTATGTATGTATGTATTATGTGAAAATAATCACAAAAGGATTTAGATTTCTACTCTTCTGTAAAGTTAAATATCTGCCACAAAAGACTGGTTTTAAGTTATTTAATTTCAACTTTTAATTTTTCAACTCCTCAGTCAATAAAGTATTTTTTTGATGGATGGTTCTTTTGTGTTTATTAATAGATACACAGGAGATTAGCCAGAGTAAAATTGACTGAGAAAATTGACTCATCTTTAATAATATTTGGTCATTCTCTAAAAGAATAGAAGTTACTCTTTAGGCATAGCTATACAAAGTCAATATAGAGTTAAATTTACTCCATATAGCGAAAAATGTATCTGTAATCTTTCCTGTGTATAGTCCAGTTGAAGACCCTAAAGTTTTACAGATTTACCTGTATTTAACTCTACTAGTTATTATTATAAAAATGTACTCATATTCTATTTAGATTTTTTATGCTTTGTAAATGAACAGATAATATTATGTTAGAGTTGTGTTTGTTTCTTGGCATGTAAACACCACTAAGTGTTATTAGATGCTGGACGAGAAAATCCTTGACAGAGTAAGTTATAACTCATTGTGGACTGTAATAAATGCTATATCTTTCAGCAATATTGGAATTTAAGTGATTTCTGACTTACCCAATAATATCAGGATTTGTCTGATTTCAGGTGTAATAAGTAAAATATATTGAAGTTTATTCACTACACCGTTTTGACCACACATACCTCATAAGCCAAATACCCTTTAGGCATGTAGACATAATCAAAATGATCTGCTGAAGCTGAAATCGGGGCTCAGAAAAAGGAACAAAGGTGATTTAAGTGGCTTTGGTTGTTTGTGCCAGACAGTCTGGTCTGAAAATCTGAGAAACTGCTGACTGACTGACGGACTGACTGACGGACTGACGGACTGACTGACTGACTGACTGACGGACTGACTGACTGACTGACTGACTGACTGACTGACTGACTGACTGACGGACTGACTGACTGACTGACTGACGGACTGACGGACTGACTGACTGACGGACTGACTGACGGACTGACGGACTGACGGACTGACTGACTGACTGACTGACTGACTGACGGACTGACTGACTGACTGACTGACTGACTGACTGAGAGACTGACTGACTGATGGACTGACTGATGGACTGACTCACTGACTGACTGACTGACTGACTCACTGACTGACTGACTGACTGACTGACTGACTGACTGACTGACTGACTGACTGAGAGACTGACTGACTGATGGACTGACTGATGGACTGACTGACTGACTGACGGACGGACTGACTGACTGACTGACTGACTGATGGACTGACTGACTGACTGATGGACTGACTGACTGACTGATGGACTGACTGGGAATGTCATGCACAACCATTTTGTAGAGCCCACAGAGAATGGTGTGAAAATGAAAAAATATCCAATGAGTGACAGTTTTATAGATGAAAATACACAGTTGACACACAGTTGTATGCAGTGGCCAAGGTTGTAGAACACTATGGTAACACCTCAGTATCAGATCCAACACCACACATATATACCACCAACAGCTTTTTTCCCCTGACCATCCATGTCCTGAACAAACACCAATAGCCCCCGTACACATCATACTGCTACATACCACTGCCTACCTCAAAGTTCTTATTTTTATTATCTTATTTATTGTATTTTGCACTTTAAATTCTACAGTATTTTTTTTTCTTTAATTTTAGTCAAGTCCCACTATTTTTTAACAGCACTTACTGCTACTACTTTTCTTACGTTGACGGGACTGTGTGCAATGTAAGAATTTCACTCCATAGCATCAATCCTGTGTGTTTTTTATTGTGTATGTGACAATAAAGCTCTCGAATCTTGAATCTTGAATCTCTATGTAAAGCGACTGTGTAGAACAGTAGAGAAACATCTGACTGAATCTGAACAGTGATTTACAATTAAGCCAGTGAGTTATATACTGTACATGAAGTGAACATGGGCAACCTTTAATATAAGGAAGGATTTCTATTTGAACTGACCTATTATTGCTATTTTTCTGTCGTTTATTTGGTTTAATGTATTATATTATTTTCATTCACTGTGAACCAAGGCCTCATTGGTTCAAAGTAATTGGTAGATTTACAATCAATTTTCCATTCAAGTGAAAATGTCACATGTCACTGTCAAATACCACTGTTTATGAGTCAAATATTCCAACTGTAGTACTGTGGTACTGTTTATGAGTCAAATATTCCAACTGTAGTACTGTGGTACTGTTTATGAGTCAAATATTCCAACTGTAGTACTGTGGTACTGTTTATATGTCAAATATTCAAACTGTAGTACTGTGGTACTATTTATATGTCAAATATTCCAACTGTAGTACTGTGGTACTGTTTATGAGTCAAATATTCCAACTGTAGTACTGTGGTACTGTTTATATGTCAAATATTCCAACTGTAGTACTGTGGTATTATTTATGAGTCAAATATTCCAACTGTAGTACTGTGGTACTGTGTAGATGTCAAATATTCAAACTGTAGTACTTTGGTACTATTTATATGTCAAATATTCCAACTGTAGTACTGTGGTACTGTGTATATGTCAAATATTCAAACTGTAGTACTGTGTATATGTCAAATATTCAAACATCCTTGAGATGAGATCAGAAGAGTCTTCCTGATGCACTATCCAGAACAGTAGGTGGTGGTAATGCACATTAATAAGTGTTTGCCAACCACCAAAAAAAATCCAAAAAGAAGCAGCAGCAGCAGCAGCAGCAGCAGCAGCAGCAGCAGCAGCAGCAGCAGCAGCAGCAGCAGCAGCAGCAGCAGCAGCAGCAGCAGCAGCAGCAGCAGCAGCAGCAGCAGCAGCAGCAGCAGCAGCAGCAGCAGCTCAGTTGACCTCTGCACTCAACCAGCTGCTGTAAGTCTGACACATTTACAGCCTTTTGTTCATGTTCTGCTGGAAATGACTTTGGGGAAAAAAAAAACACCTGTTAAATGCAGATCCAGTGGTTCCCATTTCAAAGTACTTTTAAATTTTCTTTGTCCTTATGACAGACTGACTGTAAATGGTTATTTTGTCACCTTTCAGAAGCACTTAAAGACCCTTTTGAAGTGTCCCCCTCTGCTCTTGGTTGTTATTCAGCTTGTTTAGTTGTGTTCCAAACTTGTGACTCCTGTTAAGACTTGTCACATAGGGGGTAGGGGTATTATTTTTGGTTTGGTTCTTATTTTTCACACTATAGCAGTGAAAAAATGAGTTGAATTCATACTAAATGTGGTTTACAGATTATCAGTAATGCAGTGTAGAAGTAACTACAGTTTGGGAACAGAAGGTTGATGTTAAAAAAAAATTCCCCCATTTACTTATAATGAACAACATTTCAAATGTCTGTCACAGCAAAACTATTGGTTAAATTCCTACCATATTGGGTTAATGGATCACCAATGACCCAGAATAGATGTGACTGTACTTTGGGAACAGTTGATCAAAGTTTAAATTATTTAATAATTTATAAAGTCTGTTTTTTTTTCCCTCCCATTTATTTATAATGGGCAAAATTTGAAAGGTCTATAAAAATATCAATTTAGTTTCAGATTTCCTTCAAACTGGGCACATAAATAGAGGCAGTTTATATGATGTCATAAAATAAGCTACAGTACCTGCATGGGAACCACTCATTTTATTTTAGATTTTGGGGGAAGCCTCACAGGTACCATGGCAGCTCCACTAACAGTGACATTTTAGTTTCACTTTGAACAAATACAATACTTTTTGTTTGGTGATGACAAAGACTTTCGGCTGATAATATCTACTTGGATTTGAACGTGCACTAACCGGCTAAATCACATTTTCTTCTGTTTGTGTAAAAATGTGTGCGTGTCTTTACTGTCATTGTGCTTCATGCTTCAACAACCAGATAGTCACACACTGTAACTCACTCATCACCGTCTTGTAAAAATTCAATAGTTTGTCTCCAAAAGAGCAAAAATATCTATTTGCTATGAAGAAAAAACTTGTATCAACATCTAATACATGACTTCACTTCTTTAATGTGACTCTTCTGCCTCCCTTGATTATATACTGTACATAAAGTAGTCACATTATTAAACATCTTAATCCAATTATTACAGTATTGTTTTGGATTAATTCCAATTAATCGTGATTAAATATAATTTTTTTAAATTTATATTTGTGCAAAGAAACTCAAGAAAGAAGGAAATATGTCTGCATTTAAAATTTTTGTTGCAAGCTAGCCAATGCGTTAGCCACAGTGCTAGCAGTATCCATATACTTTACATATACTTTACATTATTGTAATATTTTGAACCCTGTTTTAGTCTGTTTGTTTGTTTGTTTGCAAGCATGTTTATACAAAAAACACAGGACCAATTTCTATAAAATGTTCAGGAAAGGTGTGAAGTGGTCCAGTGTAGATCCTATAAAATTTTGTTGAATGTAGGTCAAAGGTTACAGTCACCAACATGTATTTCCGCAATGATAAGAGAAGGGCCAAAACAGGTAAAATATGTGTAAGGGCGCAGGATTTGTTGTGACTGGCAACACGTGTTAAACTGAAAGTGCTTCAGTGGGAAAAAATAAACTGTCAATGGAGTGTTCTGCCTCTGGGTTTTTTGGCACTGAAATGTCCAGAAAATACACGAACACAAAATGTGCAGAAAAATAAATAAATGTGCTAAAATTCACACAAAAATAAATTGCCAAAAAAGCAATGAAACAAAACTTCAAAATATATTCAAATATATAAAACATACTAAAATATTAATCTTCCTGGCTCTCTTTATTTTTATTTTACATTCTTTATATTCCTTATATTTTCTGTGTAATCAAATCTTAATGTATTATTTATTTTATTGAAAATGTATAATGTATCTATGATCAGTTTATTTTGTACTTTCGTAATTTTATAATTTTGTGCCATCTTATTCTTATTTCACCCTTGTCTTAAAATTGTATTTTAATTTTGAATCAATGTGAAGCACTTTGGGCTACAGTTTTGTATGAAAGGTACCATATAAATAAAGTTTTTCTTAAAGTGTTTATTCAACCGTTTAAAGGAAACGACTCAAAACAACTTTTCCATTTAGATGCATTCAAATTTTGAATCAGATTAATCGTGATAATTGATTAACTTGTGTTAATTTTGATAGCATTAATACAAACCTGATCTATGTTTTCATTTTATTACAATAAGACACTGAAGAATGTGCAAGATTTGACTCTAAATGTCACCAAATTGAATTAAACAGTTCCAGGAAATGAATTAATGAACGAATGAATGAATGACTATAGCAGCTATAATTGGTTTGAACTATGGAGAATCAACTTTGGACATGGTTTTAGTGATGAATGGATATAATTTAGTAATTGAATGAAGTCCAGCGTGTTTGTCAAAAAAAAATAAAAAATCTGGATACAAGTATGTGAACAGCAACTCTTATCTATGAAAAATAAAGTCAAGCACCCATGCAGAAGTGCTGACACACTCACTGAAAGCATCAAAACAGGAATCGAACAAACAATAGCCAGTCATTACCAAACAATGATCAACCTCTCAGAATGACCAGTGATGAAAACACTTAAAATTTTCAGCTGAATAATCTGTAACTTAGTGGAAAAGAATGAAAACAGTCACATCTGATTCACCCCCAAACATCCAATCAGACTCATTGTTCCTCTACAAACTCCATTATTAGGCAAGGCAAGGCAAATTTATTTGTATAGCACATTTCATGTACAGGACAACTCAAGGTGCTTTACACAAAAACAGAAACAGAAGAAAATTAAAATCATAAAGATGCATTAAAAGACAATTATTAATTGAATCCATGTTTCCTCCTCTTCTTCTGTTAATTTTTTTATTCACATTATGTCCATGTCACTTTTTGTTTTGTTGGTTTATTCATTTTTGTTCATTTTTATTCATCATTTTGGCTATTGTTGTTCATTTTGTTGCTTATTTTATTTATTTTCCTACATTTTGTTTGTCATTTAATTAGATTTTCTTCAATTTAGTTCTTTTTGTCTTTGACTGTGGAACTGCTGAAGTCTCAGGAGTTAAAGGGTTAACCTTGACATAAATACTAATTTGACATCGATCATGGTAATTACTGATAGTGCAATATTCTTATCACACTATACTAGATCACTCACTTCTAATTAAACTATGTCAACATGACTGATGATAAAAACCAAGTAAACACTCACTTGAATAAACAATAGCAGACATTTAACTTGAAGAGTTTCTCTGCTTAAGTAGAAGTACAGCAACTGGTGTGAAAAAGTATATATATATATATATATATATATATATATATATATATATATATATATAAATATATGCTTATTTAGCCAGGAAAAATCTTCAAAGATCAGTTTTGTGTGTATGAGCAGGACATTTTGGGAAGACGGGGGGGTGGGGTCATAATTGAGATAAAAACTCATCATTTTGACATAAAACACCCATAATTCTATGATAAAAAAAAGTCATTATGAGATAAAAAGTCATAAATATGACATAATAAATGGATAACTATGAGACAAAAAGTCAAGATTGTAAGATGGAAAGTCAAAATGATGACATAAAAAGCAAATTATTATTAAATAAACATTTAAAAATCATTAGATAAAAAGTGATAAATATGAGATAATAAATGCATAATTATGAAATAAATAATTATAATATATAAAGTCACAATTTATCTCCTCCAATAATTTTCCCTCTGAAAAAGGCTGTTCTGAGAATATAAGGAGTTTAAAGTACATATATTTATATAAATGTAAGGAGTTTAAAGTACATATATTTATGTAAATGTAAGGAGTTTAAAGTACATATATTTATATAAATGTAAGGAGTATAAAGTACATATATTTATGTAAATGTAAGGAGTTTAAAGTACATATATTTATATAAATGTAAGGAGTATAAAGTACATATATTTATATAAATGTAAAGAGTTTAAAGTACATATATTTATATAAATGTAAGGAGTATAAAGTACATATATTTATATAAATGTAAGGAGTATAAAGTACATATATTTATATAAATGTAAGGAGTTTAAAGTACATATATTTATATAAATGTAAAGAGTTTAAAGTACATATATTTATATAAATGTAAGGAGTTTAAAGTACATATATTTATATAAATGTAAAGAGTTTAAAGTACATATATTTATATAAATGTAAGGAGTATAAAGTACATATATTTATATAAATGTAAGGAGTATAAAGTACATATATTTATATAAATGTAAGGAGTATAAAGTACATATATTTATGAACACATTTCAGGAGTAAAAGTAATAATCTGGCAGAAAAATACACACTTGAGTAAAGTACAGATACCTAAAAAAAAATGACGTACTTGTACTCAGTTCCTTCCACCTGTGTCAGAACGCTGTTGTCGGTCCAGTCCAGTACCTGTGGTGTTATTCCAGTCCTGGTTGTAAGACACTAAATATAAACCCAGGTAGTGTGTTGTGCTCTTCTACACTTATTCCAATAACATTCTTTCATTCACTCATTCAAGACTCTGACTCTTCTTCTCTCCTCCTCTTCCTCACTCCGTCAGGCTGTTTATGCATTTACAACGTCCCTGCAGTGTCCCTCCAGAGTTAATAATCTGTTGTTCTTGACTGTGTGGTCAAGCACACACACACACACACACACACACACACACACACACACACACACACACACACTCCTGGGAGTCAAAAGTCATTGAAGACTGTCTGTGTAATCCTTCTGTGTCCTCCTTCTTTCTCTCTAACCTCCTCCCACCAGCTTTTTAACCCTTTAAACTTCCACATATTCTGACCTACAAAGTAAAAAGGCAGTAACTGCACACACACACACACACACACACACACACACACACACACACACACACACACACACACACACACACACACACACACACACACAACTGAGAAAAATAACCTTACAGTTCAGTTGTTGTTCAGCCACAGTAGTTATAGGTAGATTATTAGACATAAGGCAGTTATTGTTACTGAATATTACCTTGTTGTACAAAACACACAGTACGCCTTATATATGGATTAATTCTAGTAGTGTTTAGTGACTGGGAATTTTGACTTTTTGTCTCATAATTTTGACTATTTATCTCAGGATTTTAACCTTTTATCTCAGGTTTTTGCCTTTTATCTCATAATTTTGACTTTTTGTCTCATGATTTTGACTTTTTATCACACGATTTTGACTTTTTGTCTCAGGATTTTTCAAACCATTCACTGACAGTGCACCTTATAGTCCAGAAAATACAGTAACTCCATAATCTGTTTCAGTCTAATACAGTGACTGTAAACTATTGTCCAGTAATGGTCTTTAATGTCTTTTTATTTTGTTTTACTTGTACTTTTTGCAGTTACTGTACAAACACCCACTCATTTTCTCCAAAACGACAGGTATTTGAGATGAGATATTTTATTAAATGACAAAGAATAACTTGAATGTTGCCAAGTAGTCGATCCAAAATGTTAACAAACCACCCAAACCTGTCCCCAATGTCACATGACCTAATGTAGTTTGACAACAGAGATAATAACCAAAATAATAGTCTATATGTCGTCTAAAACTCATCAAAACATCAATAAATATCCACAAATGTTTTATCTATTGCATCATTTAACACGACCTGCCTCTAATATACCAGTTTTCATCTGAATATTTTCATTTATAATATAATCAAACACCAACTGCATGTTATTAAAATGGTTCAATAACTGCATTTAATTTACTTTAAGAAAATTAAGTCAAAGTTTAAAGGGTTAACGTATCTTCTTATTTTACTAATGTGCATTTCTTTCCTTCTCTCCATACGTACACTTTTAATATTCCCTCTCCTCCCATTTCTGCCAAATGACCTGTAGCGACAGCGTAAACACAAACAAATCCACCCCCTCTTCTTCCTCTTCCTCCTCTTCCTCTCCTTTGATAATCCTGTCAACCTAAGCTTGAATAAAAGCATCTGAAAAATGCCAGGAATGTAAAGATAAAGAACGCATCACCCAAGCTAAGGACAGGAACAGGGTGTGTGTGTACATGTGCTTGTGTTACTATCTTTATGGGGACATCGATTTGTTTACACGGTCAAAAATTCAGGTCCCCACGAGGGTTCAATGTAAATAAAGGTCCTCACTTGTAAAAGAGAAATAATGTCGCCTTATAAATGCATTAATTTTTTTTTTTTCTGGAAGTCCCCATAAAGCATGAGGGAAACAGGTGTAAAGTGAAACATGTATTTTTCAAAGGTGTGAAGATGCATTTACTTTAGAAAAGTTGTTATTTTTATGTATTTAAAATATATATATATATATATATATATATATATATATATATATATATATATATTATTATTATTATTTTTAAACATTTATTTTAATTACTTTTTTTTCTTAATTTTTTAAAAAATTCTTTCATTTATTCATTCATTTAGAAAAAAAAATTAATTGATTTACTTTTCACATTTTTATTGTCATGAATTTTTTAAATGAATTTATTTTTAAAAAATATACAAAAGGCCCCGTCCCATTTGTCCCTCTTAAAACTTCCACTTGGTTTTAAGTGCCCTAAAAAATAAATTCCACTCATTAAGGGGAAATAATTCCCCCTGGAAATGGGACACCACTCGCCAAGTGAACGTAATAAACGTGC